>LT669795.1:38412164-38482536 GCA_900128785.1 Arabis alpina | reverse complement strand
ATGTATTTTACAAGAAACAAAAATCCTCACAGTCAGGTTTTGTTAGCTATTTTTCTAACCAACGAAGCTAGGTTTTTTTGGGGGGTCAAAGCGAAGCTAGGTTCAAGAAAAATAGTAAATTATACCTAAATAATATTTGCGCATTGTTGTATTTTACCTTATGAACTTTTAAGTTTTAAATATGACTATATGATCAGCTCACAAAGTCTTGCGATGTAAGGAAAAATATATGGGCTCAAAAAAGTGTTGTACTATTAGTTAGTTGATCGAGTAATTGGAACAAACACGTATAAACTACACAGAGTGAATGGTTCATGACCACATCCACAGTCCAACTTTAGTTAACATGGCTCAATTTTTTATTTGACCTCACCACACCACACCACACTCACCTACAGGTTACCTAACCCATTATGCATTACACATTTCTCCCTTTCCACATGATTAATTTAATTTCCTTTTTAGAATTTTAACAATCTTTCATTTTATTTCTGTTGCTTGTAGTTCATACAATGTTCATATTTGGTTATTTTGCTTTGTTTCATTTCTGTATTGAGATTTTAATTTTAATTTTTATGTTTGCTTGTAACTCATACAATGCTTATATTCGGTTAATAGTTGTTAGATGGAAGAAAAAAACTTAGTTTAAAAAACTTAGTTGAATTTCGAGTTCTCGACCTCCAAAACCAAGTATTAGCAACCCCACCTTTCAAAGTTTCAAGTTAGCATAATAATCGAAACTAGCTAAGCTAGTTTAATTCATGATTAAAGTAAAATGATTTGTTTTTCTAGGTAGTCGGAATCGGATATCAGATGTAATTAGTTATTGTCAAATTTAGGCAGAGACTTGAATGGCCTTTGTTTTAAATCAGTATCGGTTCAGTTTATCGTTTTTTAGGTTTTTGAAATAATTAAACCAATCGTTTAAGAAAAATAATTTTTAGCTGAAACATCTTTGTATGTCCCGTTTACGCTTTTTTACACACCCTAGTTATCGAAGTGTACTCCGATTAGGAAATAATTAGTTACTTAAATCTTGTTAAGTCCAAAAGAAACAATGAATTAAACCACTGTACTGTGAACAAAAAAAAAACAAAAAAAACACTATACCGAGAAAGTCTACTTTTTGGACTTGGGCAATTTAGACAAAATCGAATAATGTAACTACTACTCTACATTAAATGGACCAGTATCCATTATGAATGGATCAATGTGAAACTAATGCACTTCATTCCGTAGAAGAATCTTAAATTGATACGAGTTTTTTTGGTTGGTTACTTGGTTGGTACGATTATTATATCTACCATTTTCTGTCATTTTCCAACTTCCAAAGCCACATCTACCGTAAGGAAAAGTATTCATGGCCATATATGTATTAATAATTTAATGGGAGACTTACTAGAACAACCTTCTTAGATTTTGGCCTTACTCAAACAACCTTCTTAGATTTTAATTACTGGAGCTATTTTCGAGTCCGTTTTACCCTTTTTGCTTTGATAACAAAAAACGTATTTACGAAAATGCCATTAATGAAATGCGCCGCGTAAGCGCGAAAATTTCCCGCCTAAAAAAATAAGTCTACCGCTATGTGATGGTAGACTTATTTGAGTTCTGGTAGACTTATTTTTTTGTCCGTAGACTTATTTGAGGAGCGGTAGACTTATTTTGTCTCCTTTGGTGGTAGACTTATTTCCGAACGGTAGACTTATTTTCTCTGCGGTAGACTTATTATCCCGTAGCGGTAGACTTATTTTTTGCGGTAGACTTATTCTTCGAGTGGTAGATTTATTTCCGTAGACTTATTTTCAGCGGTAGATTTATTTTTGTTCGATGGTAGATTTATTTTGCCTGGTAGATTTGTTTCCTTTGGTGGTAGATTTTTAGTCATAGTAGCGGTAGATTTATAGTGACGGTAGACTTATTTTAGTAGCGGTAGACTTATAATTTGCGGTAGACTTTTTTTATCGTGGTGGTAGATTTTTTTTGTGTTTAGTAGTGGTAGACTTATTGTAGTAGTGGTAGACTTATAGTTAGCGGTAGACTTATTTCGTATTTTCGGACAACAAAACCAACCGTTGACTGGTAGACTTATTTTTTTAGGATCAATGGTGGTAGACTTATGCGTTTTTAGCGATAGAAGCGGTAGATTTTTTTTTACCCATGTTTAGTGATGGTAGACTTATTTTCAAACTTAGTGACGGTAGACTTTTTTTCACATTAGACATTTGGTAGACTTATTTGTGATAGCGGTAGACTTATTGTACTTGGTGGTAGACTTATTTCCTGTTTAGGAATTTATAGTGGTGGTAGACTTATTTTCGAACTTAGTGACGGTAGACCTATTTGTGATAGCGGTAGACTTATTGTACTTGGTGGTAGACTTGTTTTCTGTTTAAGAAACTTTAGTGGTGGTAGACTTTTTATCGAACTTAGTGACGGTAGACCTATTTGTGATAGCGGTAGACTTATTGTACTTGGTGGTAGACTTGTTTTCTGTTTAAGAAACTTTAGTGGTGGTAGACCTTTAGTTCGCAAATTAAACCAAAAGTAATCCAACAGATAATAAGTCTACCATCGAACAAAAATAAGTTTACCATCAAACAGAAAATAAGTCTACCATCAAACAAAAAATAAGTCTACCATCAAACAGAAAATAAGTCTACCATCAAACAAAAATAAGTCACGTTTTGGTCCAAATCTGAATTTTTTCCAGATCTGGATTTTTTCCCGATCTCTCGATCTGGATTTTTGTTTCATGGTAGACTTATTTTTTGTTTGATGGTAGACTTATGTTCTGTTTGATGGTAGATTTTCTTTTTTGATGGTAGACTTATTTTCTGTTTGATGGTAGACTTATTTTTGTTTGATGGTAGACTTATTTTCTGTTTGATGGTAGACTTATTTTTGTTTGATGGTAGACTTATTTTCTGTTTGATGGTAGACTTATTTTTTGTTTGATGGTAGACTTATTTTCTGTTTGATGGTAGACTTATTTTTGTTTGATGGTAGACTTATTTTCTGTTTGATGGTAGACTTATTTTTTGTTTGATGGTAGACTTATTTTCTATTTGATGGTAAACTTATTTTTGTTCGATGGTAGACTTATTTTCTATTTGATGGTAGACTTGTTTTCAACTCGATGATAGACTTATTTTCTGTTTGATGGTAGACTTATTTTATGTTTGATGGTAGATTTATTTTTTGTTTAATGGTAGACTTATTTTTTGTTTGATGGTAGACTTATGTTCTGTTTGATGGTAGATTTTTTTTTTTGATGGTAGACTTATTTTCTGTTTGATGGTAGACTTATTTTCTGTTTGATGGTAGACTTATTTTCCGTTTGATGGTAGACTTATTTTCTGTTTGATGGTAGACTTATTGTTGTTTGACGGTAGACTTATTTTCTGTTTGATGGGAGACTTATTTTCTGTTTGATGGTAGACTTATTTTCTACTCGATGATAGACTTATAATTATACAAAAACTATATATATTATTATTTTTAAAAACACTATTAAACCCGGTTCGACCTATATCATGCAAGTGATGATAGATTTATATACAAGTGGTGGTAGATTTAGTATGTACTATATATTTTCATATATTTTTTTCTATCTTTTCGTATGAACTCGTACTCGTGTTTTAAGGATTTTGTAATCGTTACAGAGACATTTCAGAAGTTATGTTTTAACCATACATAAATAAATGTTGTCAATTCATTCATTACACTACAAAAAAATGTTCATAAATGTCTACCATAATGTTTGAATCTCTTTGCAAAAAGTCTACCATAACAATTGTATCTTATATTACAAATCAGAACGTGTGTGTCTCATAAAAATCTACCATCTTCATGATCTTTTGGATGTTCTTTACAATCTTCATGCGGTTACGCATTGCACGTACAAAGAATACCTGTAAAGAAATTCATGGAAATTAGAACATTTTGGAAAATAAGTCTATCATCGAGTAGAAAATAAGTCTACCATCAAACAGAAAATAAGTCTACCATTGAAACAAAAATAAGTCTACCATCAAACAGAAAATAAGTCTACCATCAAACAGAAAATAAGTCTACCATCAAACAAAAAATAAGTCTACCATCAAACAGAAAATAAGTCTACCATCAAACAGAAAATAAGTCTACCATCAAACAGAAAATAAGTCTACCATCAAACAAAAATAAGTCTACCATCAAACAGAAAATAAGTCTACCATCAAACAAAAAGCAGTCTATCATCGAGTAGAAAATAAGTCTACCATCAAACAGAAAATAAGTCTACCATCGAACAAAAATAAGTCTATCATCGAGTAGAAAATAAGTCTACCATCAAACAGAAAATAAGTCTACCATTGAAACAAAAATAAGTCTACCATCAAACAGAAAATAAGTCTACCATCAAACAGAAAATAAGTCTACCATCAAACAAAAATAAGTCTACCATCAAACAGAAAATAAGTCTACCATCAAACAAAAAGCAGTCTATCATCGAGTAGAAAATAAGTCTACCATCAAACAGAAAATAAGTCTACCATCAAACAAAAAATAAGTCTACCATCAAACAGAAAATAAGTCTACCATCAAACAGAAAATAAGTCTACCATCAAACAAAAAATAAGTCTACCATCAAACAGAAAATAAGTCTACCATCAAACAGAAAATAAGTCTATCATCAAACAAAAAATAAGTCTACCATCAAACAGAAAATAAGTCTACCATCAAACAAAAATCCAGATCTGGAAAAAATCCAGATCGGGAAAAAATCCAGATCTGGAAAAAATTCAGATTTGGATCAAAACGTGATTTTACAAAAGTTCAACATACCCAAACGAAACCGGTTAGAATCAAGAGATTACCTCTCTACAACGCACTAAAACGAAACCCCAACACTCGCCGTAACTTTTCTTCGCCGGAATTTAAGTCTACCATCAAACAGAAAATAAGTCTACCATCAAACAAAAAATAAGTCTACCATGAAACAGAAAATAAGTCTACCATCAAACAAAAATAAGTCTACCATCAAACAGAAAATAAGTTTACCATCAAACAGAAAATAAGTCTACCATCAAACAAAAATAATTAGTGTACCATCAAACAGAAAATAAGTCTACCATCAAACAAAAATAAGTCTACCATCAAACAGAAAATAAGTCTACCATCAAACAAAAAATAAGTCTACCATCAAACAAAAATCCAGATCTGGAAAAAATCGAGATCGGGAAAAGATCCAGATCTGGAAAAAATTCAGATTTGGACCAAAACGTGATTTTACAAAAGTTCAACATACCCAAACGAAACCGGTTAGAATCAAGAGATTACCTCTCTACAACGCACGAAAACGAAACCCCAACACTCGCCGAAACTTTTTTTCGCAGGAATTTCGAAACCTATGAACGAAGAACATACTGAAGTTCATAAATCCGAACTCAAAACACTCGTGAATGATAGAGAGGAAGATAACTCATGATTTGTTTCAAAACTAACCGTTAAAAGCAACGAATCTCGTCGCCGGAGAAGAAATCGCGATTTGAGTCGCCGGAGAGAGGAGTCGCCGGAGAGAGGAAGAAGAAGATGAAAATGTGAAATCTGATTTTTTTTATTTTTTTTTGGTTTTATGCTGTTTTTTTTTTCTCAAAGGATAATGGCATTTTCGTTAATAAACGGTTTTGCCATATTTTAAAGGTCTTTGTAACTTTTTTTAGAAAAAAAAATAAGAGCTCAAAAATTTAAAAGTTGTTTGAGTAAACACCAAATCTAAAAAGGTCTTTCTAGTAATTATCTCTAATTTAATACTAGTACTAAAATTCATGTCATCTAATAAAAATTTCATTACTCAAATCAAAATGTCCACTTGCATAAAATCATTAGCGTGAAATTTCCCTTTAACCCTTTTCTTGTTAAAGGAAATTCTCTTTGCTTAGTGGTGGTAGGTTTATCCAAATTAAGGCCAGGCCCAATTGAGTTTTTATAAATAACTAAGATTAAAAGTCGATCTAAATATATTTAAACGTGAAGAAATTAAATCGAAAATTACAACCAACATTTATATATACAAAATTTAAAAATAATTGTAGTCAAAAGTAATTTAAAAATACGAGAAAGTAAATCGTAATCTTTGTATTATTTCATTACTCTATATTTGGAGAATTCTTATTAATCACTCTCTTTTAAAATTGTAAATGGAGTGAGATTTGAGAGATTTAATTTCTTTCTATAATAGTATATTGAATAAAAAATTGAGTGAAGTTGAAAATGTCTTTAGCCGTAAAATTCATCTTGATGGATAATAATGCAAGCATTGGAAAAGAAACTAATAAGTTCACACAAAGGAGTCAATCCCCATGGAAAATATAATTTTTCAGTGATCATATTTTCAACTTAGTATATAATTTTTTTTTTTTTTTTGAATATGAAGATTGCATGAACACGACTGATGGACAGAAGAAAACAACGCGTTCTCGCTGTGATGTGATATGATTGTGAATTGAGTATAATTATAGTAGTTGGTCGTGTGTTATTAATGAAATCCACGTATATCTTTTATCATCTTATTACTTGGTTTTAAGGATAAGGATATACGACATATATCTCTAATTTCCTTTCGTAATCATCACAAAATTCAACTTACGAAATTTAACTCTTAAATTATTATTTTGGATAATCATAGTGGATAAACTAATGAGTAATCTTATCCAATGGTTTTGTAGATAACTGATATTTAAAAAATATATATATATTGGGTCCATAAACTTGTTTATGTTCGAGAAGTTTTGTCAATGATATCTGACCAAGAGAAATATGATAATATCTACAAGGTTTTGGTGTTTTCTAGTTATCTTTCATCTATATCTTATATAAAACTCGCTACACATATCAAAATCGTCTCAAATGGTAAATATCTAATATTTTACACAAGTTTTAAGGATTAGTTCACTTCAAGTTTCTCTTTAGAAAGGCTTCTAGTGTATTGAGTTTGCCTATATATATCCTGCTCGGTGGTTTTGCTCTTCTACTCATTGGCATTCTGATTTCAAAAACATTTGCAACGTCATCGCTTCGTTAACTCCATTCGCATTTTGCGTGTGTGAGTGACGGACCGAAATCTTTTTAGTCTATGCTTCCATGTTTTTATTCTTTTTTTTTTTGCTATAGAACCATCTTATTGGTTTATAATTTTTTTGTAAATCCAACTTTTCATTTTAATGAAATATTTACATTATTAGCAAAAAAAAAAGTTTAGCTTAAGAAACTAAGGTGGGGGTATTGGATGTCGGATTTGAAGTGATTTTGATTGAATTCAACTATCTATCAAATTCTAGTGTTATTGAATTAAGTGTTTCATCAATTCCTTTAAATGTTTGTGTTATTGGATTGTGCGTTACAAATCATTCCTTTAGAATACTTTAAATTCTATTGTTATTCAATTTACTGATTTTAGATTTCCATTAAATGTGAGTGTTATTCAATAATAGATAGATTTGATGGCAATTTGAATTGAAAGGAATTTAATAGAAAATTTACTACAAAAACGTAAAGAATCAATTCTCAGCTCTTGGGTTGTGATTTGAACATAAAGGGTAAAAAAGAAGCAAAGTTGGAAAAGTTGGAGGAAGATGACGCTGTGGAGATGAAAGAGGAGTATGAGAATAAAAATAGGCATGAAGAGAATGCAGGAGAGATTGTTATGGGTCAATCGAGGAATGTCCTAGCTAGGGTCGGTGAGGAAGACGGATACTGCAAGGAAGGGACAACGAAAAAGCAAGGAGGAGAGAATGAAGAAGGCTGAGATTAAGAGACAGGAAGTGCTCAAGCAATCCAAGAATGTCATGAAAAAGGAGATCAACGAGGAGATGGAGTAGATAGAGAAGGTGCTTTCAGCTCTCGTTGATGATTTTGATCTTGTGAAGTATGATGAGATGATGCAAGCAGAGTTTGATGACAAGTACTATGCTAAGGAAGATGAGAATTTTAGTAGTAATGAGGTGGCAATAAAACCAAGAATTGATATAATAAAGACTTTGGTGCTGACTTTTAGATAATTGACATTAGACATGCAAGTTCTCCACCAATTCATATAAACTATATACAAGTTATTAAACAGCTTTTACGCACGGTTTATTAACCATCCGCATGATGGTAACTTGATATAACAATGTACAAGATTTTATCCGTATATTCTCTTAAACCGTGTATGCATGCATCTCTCAAAACTACTTGTCATATTATGCATGCGTAGTAGTATATTCAAAAAATCAAATCCCTACAAAGTAGTATTTACTTCAAATTACTGTTCACTATAAACTCAAAAAATCCCTAAAAAATAGTATTTTTTACCTAACCTTTATCGTAACCTAAATTTTTTCTATATATATTGTTGTACTTGTGTGACTTTTTAAGGGGGAGACTGAGATCAAACTTTCGTAAGTTGAAATAGCTTTTTATTTTATTTTGCATATATATATAGCTACATAGATGTTTTGAATGATCTCGTGTTTTCGTCAAATTATTTTATGCACACATGCATGTGAATGATTATTCATGTTTGTTTTTTTTTTTTTTTTATTAGAATGGAGACGGGAGAATCTTCACAAAAAAAAGACGCAATTATGATCTATGAACATCTGAAGAGAGTCAAGAGTTGAGACGTTTACTTGTTGAAGGTGCCAAACGGGGATGGCGTGACAAAAATGGTTCTTTTAGCAGAGCAACGGTAGAGTCAAGAATATTGCCGGTTCTAAATAAAAATCTTAAAATCAATAAGACGCTAACGAATTATAATAGTCATCTAAAGACTATGAGGAAAGTGTATTCAAGCTATACAGATCTCTTCCGATTTTGTTCTGGTTTTGGGTGGAGTCCCTCCACAAAAAAAATTACAGCTGATGATGAAGTGTGGGACGATTATATTAAGGTAATTTTTTTAATATTTATTCATTTCCACAAATTTTAATAATTTTGTTAAAAAAATATTTTTCAACTAATGAATCTATCATATTTTATTAGGCTCATCCAAATCATGAATATTTGCGTGATAACACTTTTGAAGATTTTGAGGATTTACAACTCATTTTCGAAAGTACTATAGCAAGGGGAAGCAACGCATTTGGATTGGGTGTTGATACAAATGCTGAAACTTTTGAAGCTGAAGATAATATTGAACCAAGAGATGATGTGGAGTATATGGAGAATAACGGTGAGGCTACTGAAACAACCGATGTAGCCCATAAAGAAAAGTTACCTACTAGGAAAAGAGCTAAAACCAATGGTAACGGAAATTCATCAGAACCTATTAATGATGGTGATCGTCCAGAGAAGGTATTAAGTGAAATGATTGGAGTTAGCACTCATATCATAAACCTTATTCAACAAAGAGAAGAAAGACATCACAAAGAAGTTGAGTTAAGAGAAGCTGAGAAGAAACAAAATAATGTTTGGGATGCTATTAAAGAGATTCCTTGTTTGGAAGATCATATCCGCTATGATGCATTAACCAAAATTCACATGTTGAAGATGAAAGACGTATTTGTTAGCATGTCCGTTGAAGAACGTTTGGGTTGGATTCGCCGTAACACTTAGAATAAGATATTACAATTCTAGTTAAATCATCTAATAAATAAAGATGAATTTGAATAATTGTTTGGGTAGAATTTGAATAATCAATTTTCTTTTATGTTGTCTTTTTTTAAGTCAGTTTTTTAAATAAAAGTTTTATTTCTGATTCATTTTTCTACAATGTGTTAGTTCGTCATTTTTCTATAAAGTCCACATTCGTACTATCAAATTAAAAAGTATAAAACTCAATGACTTTATCTTGAATAGAAAAATTTTACACTATAAAACTAACTCAAATCTATTATATTTATACCCAAAAAAAATCCCAGAAAAATAGAACCAATCGAATCTATGACTTTTTCTTTGACAGTATAAATTGGTTTGGCAAATTTACGCAACCATAAAAAATCCCTACAAAATAGTATCTCCTTAGTAATTTGAAAAATTAACGTTACATAATTGAGCCTATATAATTGAGCATGTCGTTGCTCTTTTCAAAGCAAAATAAAAGTAATTTCTCTTAAACAAAAGTAGAAGATAAGTACGACATTCAAGATTCGTAAGATTGTATTCTTCGGTAATTCATATTCTAAATACATTTATTACGTATTATTTTTGGTTTTTTTTGCTAATATATCAAAAATATTTATAGGTCTTTCAATGGATCAAAATCTTCATGAAAAAGAAGCCATAAGAATGACTAATGAACGAACAGAAGATGATGATTTTGATGCAAGCATAACTCTAATGGTGGTGATGGTGGCTCTAGGAAGTCAGCTTCAAAACATACGACGATCGCATGATTTTATTGAACGTCCGATTCGCCGACAAATCACAAGGCTTGGAGAACAATACATTCAAAAGGTATTAAAAGAAGATCCTCAACATTTTCGGGTTTTATACCGTATGTTTCCAGATGTGTTTTTGAAGCTATCTACTATCCTAAGAGAAAAAACTAGTTTAACCGACACAAGATTCATATCTGTCGAAGAGATGCTTGCTATTTTCATGCTCACAGTTGGGCAAAACTCGAGATATTGTTACGTTAAAGACACATTTAACAGGTCAAAGTTTGCTATAAGCACGAGTTTTAATCGTGTTTTAAGAGCTATACTTTTAATAGCTCCAAGTCAAATGGTGAAACCAGACGTTTCAGTGCCTAGAAAAATAAGAGAAAGTACAAGATTTTATCCGTATTTTAAGGTATGTTATATAATCTTCTTCTACTAAATTTTCTTTCTTTATTTTTGCTCAAAATATGACTCTAACTATTTGTTTGTATTATTTTAGAATTGTGTTGGGGCGCTAGATGGTACACATATACCCGCAAAGGTAGTTGGACGCGAAGTGTCAAGCTATCGTAACCGGAAAGGAGTATTATCACAAAATGTTTTAGCCGTATGTAACTTTGATCTAGAGTTCATTTATGTTCTTAGTGGATGGGAGGGTTCAGCACATGATTCAAAAGTGTTAAATGATGCTCTAAATAGAAGAACAAACAATTTCCAAGTACCACAAGGTAAAAACTTACATATTTATTTTTAATCATATCGTATGTCATATTATTAGTAATGTATTTTTTTTTTTCAGACAAATTCTATTTAGTTGATTGTGGATTTCCAAATCGACTCAATTTTTTGGCTCCATTTCGTGGTGTTCGGTATCATCTACAAGAATTTACTGGTCAAGACCGTGATCCTGCCACTCCAAATGAGTTATTCAATCTTCGTCATGCTAGTTTGAGAAATGTGATCGAGAGGATATTTGGAATTTTTAAATCTCGGTTTGCGATTTTTAAATCTGCACCTCCTTTTTCTTTCAAGAAACAAGCTGGAATAGTTTTAGCATGTGCAACATTGCATAACTTTCTTCGTAAAGAATGTCGATCAGACGAAGGAGAATTCCCTACTGAAGTAAACACTAGACAAAATACAGAGAACGTTCCTACTCAAAGTAGGAGAGAAGAGCCTCATGGAACTCAAGAACAAGATAGGGAAATCGCAAATGTTTGGAGAACGACTATAGCTGAAGACATGTGGAGAGATGCTATTGATTTTGAAAATGTTTAGATATTTTTTTTAGTTTCGCATCTAAATTTTTTTTGCAATTCAAACTATTGTAACAATAGTTTATTTTTCAATCAGTTTCTACTATTTCATGATTATACTCCACCTATGTTTATATTACACTATAATATTTGATAGGATTTTAGAAGAATCCATTACTTTTTAAATTTCTCTCAATTCTATTACATTCTATTAAAAGCTACAAACATAAAAACGTTAGAATTGTTGATGAATACATTAAAAACCCATAAAATACTTGGAAATCTCGTTTAGAAGTCTGCAATTGAATTCTTGTAGATTCTATTAAATTCCTAAATCCAATACCACCCCCTAAACAAACCAAAAGAAGTGCATGCTCGTATATATGCATACAAGGTAGGTTTTAGTTTCTGATGTTTGTTCATGGACCATTGATATTTGGGCTTACAACTAATCAGGCTTCAAATTTATTTCGGTATTCTGGGCCTGAGTACTTGTCTTTTAGCGAGCTCAGTGATCTGTATGAGTCAGTATGACCGTGCAACTTAGGACTTTAAGAGAGAACCCAGTCCAGACTTGTTTTTTGGAAGTCGATTATAAATTATCTATATATATATAAAATGACATTTTCTCTCTTCTCCTTGAGACACTTCATCTTCCACATCATTACCACATCATATTCTTACAATAATTTTTATAATTTTAAATTAAATACACATATTAATTATACATTTGCTCTTAACATTATGAAAAGAATATGAAAAGTTATCATCCATCATATCATAAATTGGTTTTAACATGCAAACAATAATATGATAAGTTATTATTCATATTCTATATTAAACAAAAATAATATAACTTATATGAATATAATTTGTTTCCAAAAAATTAAATTGTAATGTAATTATTTTAAAAACTAAATATTAAACAAAACCTAATAACTAAACAGAAAATGTAAGTTCGTAAGTTCCGGTACTCGGAATCAGCCTCTGAATAACATTCCATCTCAAATGGGTTTTGAACCCGGGGCACAAAGAAAGATAAGAAACATAATAAATCAAAGTTGGAGAATGGATCAGAGTATTTTTCAAAATACTATTGTTATGATAGTGTGATTCCGACTGTGATGGAAATTAGGAAAATAATTGTATGGTCCATTAAACAGAAAATAGATATGAAGATTATATAGTTATAAATGATTATGCCATCTCATGTATCATTTTCTTCGATAACACAAAAAATGCTACATAATTTGTTTACCAAAATATCATCTTTGTATTGATATATCCTATAAAATGAATTGAGTTATATTATATTATCATGATTTTGAGACTATAACCTATTTATTCACTTAACTAGAGAGTTTTCTTTATTTTTATTTTTTGATAAAGGGAGACTTTTCTTTATCAATGATCATGATACGTTTTTGTGATTAAGATTTCAGAGTTCACAGAGAATAGAGTAATGAGAATTGAGATTGACCATCATGGTAATGTGGTACAGTTATATGGTGTTTTGAAGGCAACTAATTTTTCTAAAAATGTATACATATACAGATACACCTACCTATGTTAATTAATATCATTCTTTGTACTACTTTTCTTTTAATATACGTATAGTTTTTACTGTCTAATTTTCTCTACATTCTCCTACAATTTCGTCATACAACGCATTGTTGGATTGTATGTTTGTGAAGTTTCTTTGCATATTACTTTTAGTTTCAAACATTTTTAGTCCGGCTTATTGGAGACAAATGGAACGTTTCAAACATTTGACATTGATATTTTTCTTGTGAGAGCTTCTTTGACTCTTCAATTATGAAGATGTATGTTTGGTTTCAACAATGATATCTTTTTCTGAATTAAATCATGCTCCATATATTGTCGTAATAAAAAAACAATATAAGTTTTTAAAGTGATTGATAGTGAAAAATGAAGTTGGACACTAAGTTTCATCATATTGTACTAAGGAGCGGAGCCAAATATGTAAGGGAAAAAAACTATAGACAAGTCAGGGTCCATGGTCTTTGAGAGTAAAAGACCGTACAAGAAAACTTGGAATGGAAAAGAGAATTAATGAGTGTATGCTCAACCATTTGTAGAAGTTTAGAAGATTAACTTACACTTAATGTTATTTGTTTTTCATTATTTGTTACATGCAAAATGGGAAAAAAATCAAAACTTTAAACATAGAAATATATGAAAATATCAAAGCTTTTAAAGTTTAAACATATAAATATATGATTTAATCACCAAAATTGAAATTGTAACTAAAGATTAAGGACGGGAGTTATATTCTTCATCACAAAAAACTTTCAATCGTCAATAGTCAATATTAAGTAGTGTTCAAACTTAAAATAATTAAATATAGACTGCTGAATATTCTATAGACACCAAGAAACATTTGGTAAAATATTTGAAGAGTTTAGTCTTTCCTTCGTACCCATAATATATTTCCTAAAATTGTACTTCTTATTATAATTGCATAAACATGTAAAGAGCATACCCGGGCGTAACCCGGGACATCCCTAGTAATAATATAAATAAAGCTGGTGAGGACTGAGGAGAACTAAATTAACCCATCATAACCATTTCGAACCCTAAGTCCAAACAAGGAAAGTAAACCCAAAAGACTATCAGAAAACAATGCCTAAACAAAGAAAACACTAATAAATAGAAACCCAATTGAAATCTAGAAAAGGTAAACACAACTCTTAAAATAAAGGAACAAACGGCATATACGGCGGAACTAATGAAATGCAACTACGAAGACCAACAAGGAATGTGGTTGGGATAAACCCTGGTCGGAAGAACTATTATTTGAACCCAAATCAGATTATGTGAACCATTATTTCGGTAACGTATCGATATGTATCTTTAACACTACTAATAACATACTATCATGAAATAATGTCTATATTTTTTTTGGGTCAAAATCAGTAGTCTACATAATATTTTCTACCTTTTAAACATTTTAATATTCATGGTTAAAAGAAGAATATATAATAGTAGATTTTAGTGAATATAAATTTAAACTTATAATTAAAACAATTATGTTAATAATGATACGTTAATTTATTTTATCATTAAAATCCCGGTGTACTTGAGTATTTTACACATGATATTATATCCAGTCTATGTAGGCATGGCATATATGATATCAGCTACTGGAACGGAAGTTGAGTATCGACTGTATCGTGCACCTTCTAGTGCAACATTTGAAATTATTTGGATTGATCACTTAATGCTTTTATATTGATTTGGAAATCAAACCAACAAGGCCTGCAAATATGTTTGTGACAAGAGACAATACAACAACAATGCATATTGCATCTACCTCTGTTTTTTACTTATCATTTTATTTTGTAACCATTTAAAGGCTGTTTAAAAAAGGGGTAATTTGCTTAATAACATATAAAAAAATTATAACTAAAAAAGTAACCACAATCCCTAAGTTAAATGGTCATGATTTTGCCACATGGGTCTATTTTGGTTAATGTTTTAGTTATAATTTTTTTCTTTGTTATTGAGCAAATTAACCTTTTAAAAAATGCATTTTTCAGCAAATCAAGTGGATGATCATTTTACCAAATCATTGCAACCGTTTGTCTTTAAAGTGTTAATGTCGAGCTATCAGTTACTAAATATTTTTCTTCCTCTACGAAGTTTTCAACTTAAAAGGTGGTGAATATACAAAATCTAACTATTATTTTGTTAGATTCTTACAAAGGGTTAAGAAGGTTGTTAATGTTATTAATTTTGTAGATAAACTCAACCAGTTTTTGGAAATATATGGGTTACAAAAAAAAAAAAATTGTGGACCACTAATTAATAAACCTTGTATTTTCCACCTTACTGATTGTAATCCACCAACTTATCTAGTGAACATTTTCAAAAAAAATGCTCACTTATGGAATAGAATTACTTATTGAAGATTACTTAGTTCGTTTCCCCTCAAAGCTGGGCTGTGCTCACATTTTTACACATTATCAGTTTAATGAAGAATTATCTTTTCTCTCTCTTTGTCTTATATCTTGAGCTCTTCATATTTTTTTCAACAATAATGTTGACAATTTTAAATAAAATTAGTTAAGCATTAAAACAGAAAGGATGTAGAGAAAAAAAAACCTTGTTTGTGAAACTCTTTTAACCGCCTCATTATTTAGACTTTTTAATAACCGTTTTCAAACCAACTTTTTGTTTACCGCGCCAATAGTCACTGTATTTTTTGTCTTATCCTACCACATATATTATTATATTTTAAGAGTTAATTACTAACATAAGTCAATATAATTTTTTTGATGATACACAATAATAGTATAAGATGATAGTACATTTAAAAACAATGTCATTGATAAAAAAATAGCAGTACAATCAAAATAATGGCATCATATCTCGCAACGTTATTTATTTACCACTTTACTAATGGGTAACGCAAAAGATGGTGGAGATGGTTACAACTAGCCTAGTTACAACGTTACAAGTTACCAATGACAACCTTAGTTTTATTGCATACAATTGTTGGGTTGCCTTATCAAGTAACAACACTTAAACCATGGAAGTGTAAATGTCACCAAAATCAACTTCTCTAGATTATCCCCAAGTCTCAAACAGCCGAATTTTTTTTTTTTTTTGAACAACAAATAACTTTCATTACCTTAAGAAAACGATTCGATTACAAGAGCATATAATGTCAATATGAAGCTAAAGCAGATAAATTCAAATCTTTTGTAAAGAATTGAAGAGTCATGGATAATACCATATAGTTTGGGAACCTTAGAGCATGCACAATTGTGATACTAAGTGGGAATCATTAGGTCAAATTTAATAATAAGTGTATTAGTTGATACTTAAATTGATACTTAAGTGTTTTTTATGTTTATTGGTGATTCTCAGTATATTGAATAAAAATAATGAAAATAATAAATGTTTAAAAGAAAAAAAAATTTAAAAACAAAATGATTTTGATGAAAAATAATCAAATTACCATATATAAACATAATTGTTTTTATAAAAACACAAATTTATTATGATTCATAATAACCGATAGATTGGATTAGAAGAGAAGCAAACCGAAAAGGAGAAAAGATGATCGAAGATGAGAAAACATGATCAGAGAAGATCGAAGACTATCAAAGACGAAGGCGATTGGAATCGCCTTCTCCGTCGCATCAGAGAAAATTTTGTTTCTCTCTCACTCGCGAAAATGACGGAAAAAAAAATTACACTGACACACACTAATTCTACGGCCCAATAACAACGCGACGCGTGTCCATTTTCACTGTGCATATTGGATCACAAAACTGATACTTTTTTAGATAAATTGATACCCAACAATTATAAAAAAATTCTCAGTGGGCTTCTGATACCCAACTGATACACATGAGTATCACCATTGTGCATGCTCTTAGAACCTAAAGAATTGACTCTAACCATTGGGAAGGAGTCGGATTTTACCGAGATTGTCCTTTTACTTTCTTCTAAAACCGTTAGTGTTTTAGGTCGAATTACCATTGGAACAAACGTCCTGGATTTACACTCTAAACAAACGTCCTGGATTGTCACCAATTTATATCAAAATATATGTAGATATTATTTCCCTCTATGAGAGGCACATGGAATGATGAAAATTAAATGAAGTATTAATAATCTGGTGGTAATTCGATGTCTCGAGAGAGAGAGTGTTTCACATCACAGAAATCGATCTGTCACAAGACAGAGGATACGGTAACGAAGATCAGAGAGAGAGAGAAGATCAATGGTCCCTTTTGGGAAATTTTATTGGGAAAAAACAAAAAAGACAAGTCATGAAAAGTACCAAAATGTTGGACATAACTCCATTTGTACTGACACTTGAAATTGACATCATTCATCATAATACACATATACATACATACATATCTCTGTCTTGTTGATTCCAAAAGTGTTTACTTCCTTGGAGATTGTGATCCATAAGCCGCATACGTAGCCCATCTCTCTATCGTTTATTTCTTTTTGGGATCTCAAACTTTTCTTATATGTATCTATGTGTATATTCATTTTGATTATCTTGTGATCCTCTTTGTTATAATCTCTCTAAATTGACTATTTTATTCAGTGCAATTAATCAGGGCTTACTTGATGTGTACCAAATGAAACCGACCCGGAATCATATTAGTTACCAATCCTTTTAGATTAGACGGTCTTGATCAGTATTTCAAAACCAATGTCGCAACATACAACCATTATCTATATTAACTTTAGGAGACAAAGTTTAAGACATTTTTAACATGAATACTTTCAAAACCATCAAAACAATGTCTAGTTTCAAAACAGCATAATTTTGAAAAGATTACAGAAGATACAATAGATTTTAGGTTTAATAAGAGTTTCTAGAAATGTAGTAAGAATTCCTAAAACCAATTAGTATTTATTCTTAAACTTTTGAAACTCTTCATAAACCTAAAGTTTGTGATATTTGTGGAAGTTTTCGATTTTTTGTGGTAATTTTGAAGAAATAATAGATGATATTTTCTAGAGTTATCCTTAAACATTCAATCCAATCATCTGACTTGACATCATATTTTCATTTCCAAATACCATTTTTTTTCCTCCTATATACTCCCTCCGTTCCTAATTAATAGATGTTTAAGATAATGCACGGTTATTAAGAAAATGCATTGATTTCTACGATTTACAGTTTTCAATAAAGTTTAACCAATATTATTTCAGTATTTGTTTTAGAATTTGTAAAAGTGCATAGAAAACTGTAAAAACTCTATTATTTTGGAACAAATTTTTTTTGTAAAAAATTCATTAATTAGGAACGGAGGGAGTACTAAAAACTACTCTCTCCGTTTGTAAATATATGTTGTTTAAAGTTTTTTCACTTCCTTTAAGAAATCAATAAATTTTTATTGTTTTCTAAAATTAATCATCAATTTTTGTTTATACACAACACTTCAACCAATAGAAAACCAATCGGTAGAATTTAAACAGTCAAAACCATCAAAAACACAATTAATTTTGCATAAAAACTTGAAAACATCACTTAAACACAAACAAAAAAGATCCGCTAAAACATCGCTTAAAAGCAAACATATAGAGTATTACTTTATAAAACCTTATGCAAAAGTCTAGTTTTTGTTTTTATTAGTGTTATATCTACCCTAAAATCAACAAAAACAAGCATGGTAGATATGATATCTAGGTAATTGTTACTTTGGCTGGTAAGTTGGAGCTAAGCGATCGGGTTAAAGATTTGTCGGTAAAGAGAAGAGGCGTGTGACCACTTTCTAAATATAAGATCATGTTTATTTGGGAAAAGAGACAAAACATTTGGTTAGAAGAGTTAGATTCGTATGCTCCATATTGCCCATTGCTTCTGATTCAGATAAATAATAATACTGATCAAATCTCTTTACTTACATATATATATATATATATATATATATATACACACAACTTGTCCATGTGTGATCTTCTTGGTCACTTCGTGTGGATATTTTCATATAAAATATCAATATTTATAAAATATCAATATTTCAAAATTATAACGTATTATCTGTCCATTCTATAAAATCAGGGATCTATATGAAGGAAGGAACAAAATCTCTCTCGGCAATTCATCATGGTTTGTGAACCTTATATGACTATATGGCGGCCACTGTCTTTTTTTTTTCAGTCCCTGTTTTTGTACTCTTATATTAAACAAGTTTATATACTCTTTTAGTTTATTTTTGATACAAAAAGTTTACAAATTTCTTGGTCCAGTTTGATATCTAGCTTCTTCTTTTTATTTCAAGTTAACTTTATATATATATATATATATATATAACATATCTAGTTTTTTCTTAAAGAACGGAAAATATCTCGTATGTATAAATTGAAAAAAAGCAGGGGTGGAGTTAAGTGTAAAAGTATCTCGCAAACTAATTTGTAAACTATCATATTTTCGAAAATATCCAAGAAACTAAAATTGTTTTGGAGAAAGGATTGACTTATTGAGAATAGGTGGATGTATATAATTTCTTGTATATTGAATCATTGATATACATTCACAGTATATAAATATACTTTTGCATACTTGTATATCTTTATGGATATAAAATAAAAATAAAAAATATGTTATTCTCTAATTCAAGTTTAGTGCTTGAAACATAAACTTAAAAAAAAAGAAAAACTAGTTTACACAAATAAAAAACCCTTAGTGTTTTCAAAGTGACTGAAAAATGTTAGTGATTTTGAAGCCCACAATATAATTAGTATATGAATGGCGTGGACCAGAGACAATTGGGGGAAAAAGATAAATTTAATTGTATAAGGGGTTCTTAGTCGTATCGATTTTTTGAATTTATACAAAATAATCTATAGTTGTATTATGCATTCACAACTTTAATAAATAAATAAAAAAACTTTAGACAAAAGTATTCCCCTCAAGTTTTCGATTTTCTATATATGATTTTGTTCAATTTCATCGTTTTTCGTCCGAATTTACAACACTTTAGGTTCCTCGATTGATTACTTTGGTTTGTGGTAAATAAAGCACTATAAAGCTTGGAGGTTATTTTAAAGTTCTTCTTAGTAATACTTAAACCAACAAACTAAAGAAACCTTCTTTGTATTAGCTAGTTTTTTTTTAAAGGGCAAAAAAAAAGAAAGATGATTAGCTAGATTTAATTTGTACTATAGAATTTTGTGTCAACTCGTCTGTCTCGGTAATTTTTTTAAAATAATGAAATAAATGAAGACTGTTCTGAACGACAAATAATCAAGTACCCATTGACATCCTAAGCCTGATCTTGCTAGTTGCTTCTAAGGGAAGAAACCTTTTACTTTCCTGAAAATAGATTGTAATGTATCTAATAGAAGTTAAGTTTTCAATCTAGGTGATGGTAGTTTACTAGTTTAGTGATCACAAATTTGTAGGTTTAATAGCTTCTGAATTTAATCTAGGTGATGGTAGTTAACTAGTTTAGACGCATCGTAGCTTTAATAGCTTTAGAAATCAAGATAGCCGTTTAAATTTTTGGAAATTAATCCGAGTTTTGGCTGATCCTTTGGTCATATATATAATAAATAGACGATGTAATGTATGCTTGTCTTATATAACGTATAGTTGAAGATATAGATATCATGCACATGTGATGGGTTCACTGGATTTTATATTTTCACCATTATGTTTTAAATTTAATCAGTAAAACAGTAGATACACAATATAAACTAAGATAAGTAGAATATTCATAAAAAAAATAAGTAGAAGATAACTTTGGTTACTATTAGAGGAGAATGTATATATTTCCTGTCCTCGTTTGTATGAGCTGAGAAGCTGATTGCTTGTCTTTCTAAAGGTAAAATAAGATTAAAATCTATCAAAGTTATAGTATTTATTTTATTTTGATAATTCATAAAAAATATTCTTCATTCAGTTTTATTCTCTTCTAAAATAACATGGTTGTAGGCTTGCACCCTCGTTCAATGTATACAATTTCTTTTTTTTTTAACGTTGGAATTATTACCAAATTTTTTTTACATGGACAAATATACAACACACGATTTTAGTCTTGACATAAATAACCATTCCGAATGGTTTTTTTTGCACCAGGTTAAAAATCTCTTGTTAATAATCTGCATTCTCCGGAATTCGAACTCGAATTCCATACCTTATGGTTTAGAAACATTAATAAATCCTTTGTCAAATCACTCGACTAAAGGGCTTCCACCAATATATACTTTATTAACGTTTTTTCGGGATGACTATAACCATTGACATGTAATGTGTAATATTAACATTTACCATACAAAAGTTCCTACGTATTGTGGTCTGCTCGATTTAAGAGTATGCAAATTAAATGAAACCTAAATCTAATTTATCTGATCACGGTTTACTTAAGATCCGGTGTTGATATAAAATAGAGATCTCCAGGTATAGGTGTTAAATAAATTTTAAAAATACACATAACGTTGAGGGAGATTGATAGATCGCATAATGTCTTTTTTGAGAATCTGAAAGAACAAAACCCTTAAGAGCTCAGAGAAGCTAAGCCTAGCTAGCTGATCTCTGTCTTCCCTCTTTGGCTCTATCTCTTCTCACATCGATCTCCGTTTCCATGATCAACGGCTCTGATTAGCTCCTCGCTTTTCAAGAACCCCAGACAAAAAAATTAATTAGTCAAACATTATAATATTGTCGATGAGAGAGAATTGGTCAAAATACCTTTGATTTCATTTTTCTTTTCTTTGAAACCATTTGATTTTGTAAGTACTTTTACTACTCTTATAGTGGTTCTTGAATGGTAACACGATAGTGGTAATTATGAGTTAATGATACTCCTAGTTAAAAAATGACAAAGTAAGAATGTTATGGCATTAAAACAAATTAATGCTAGTAACGCTGTTTTTAAACCAACATTAAAGTATGCATTTCATATAAATGATGTCGAGTGATGTTAGTTTCCATTTTATTCTCAGTAAAGTTGTAAATGCATAAACATTTTACGTTTAGTGCAAATGGTGTATTAAAGAAACTCAAATGATCAACGGACATAATATTTCCTCTAGATAGATAGATAGATACATTGTCTATGGTATATTTGTTATTTTGTTTGTATCTCATGTAAAATCATTTAACCCCAAAATGTAAAACCTATAAAAATACATTTTAATAACCAAACTATATTTGTCAAAAAAAAAAAAAAAACCAAACGATATTCCGAAATAACCAGGTAGTTGGTGGCTTAGTGGTTTTGAGAGTAAAAAACTCAAGTTCAAGGTCATTAGTTCAACTCCACTTGGGTGGGGGAGATTATAAATCAAAGATCCGGAACTTTCAAGGTTTATAATAAAAACCATACAAAATAGGGAATTCGACACTGTGCTACAAAATAATACAGATCGCTAAGCATAAAAATATTCTAAATAAAATGCTACAATTGTTAAGCAAACATAATTTAATTAGCCATTATGGTATGTGTAAAACTTTTTGTTAGTTAATTACTTAATTTACAGAATGATACATAGAAACGAATGAACAAAATCACGATTGTACATTAGCATCCAATTATAGTAACCATGAAAACCGAAACAGTGCTTTACCAATATATCGTTGGTGATCATCAATCATGTATTTTAGGAAACTTACATACTTTTCTACACACATAATGATTTCGGAATTTTTGTTTTTGTTTTTTTTTTGTTCGAATTTCACTTAGAATAATGGACTGGCCTAATTTGGTAAGAAATGAAAAAGTTGGCTTAAAACTTTTGAGGCCTGAAAGCAAACCCCAAGACTGAAAAGTTATGCAAAGTCATGTAAGAAGGAATAATACAGTTCATTTATATATGTACGATATTTTCTTCTATTCTAGATACTTACCGTTAAACTGCCCAATAGTAAAATTCATATATATATACTATTTAATTACTCAAAAGAAAACAACTAACTTTTTATGACATGTGATGGACCCGTATCTAAGAACTTGTTTATCTGTACGAGTACGTAAAAGTTGGAGCTAAGGGAAGCAAACCCTCAAATGTGAAAGTATATGAGATTTACCCTCACAGCCATATAATTTGAATTACTGTGTTCTTGAGGGCACAGTAATAGATATGTGATTTGGTCACCAAGCAATTTAATTATTTTCTTAGTGAACTATAAAATTTCTATCCTCTATTTATGATCTCTTTATGTTCGAGAATAAAACTTGTGTAAAAGCCTAATTATCTAGTTTCATGAATACAATATCTCATCTGAATTTAGTAGACAAATAAAATAAAATTCATTTGAACTTTTATTCAGTCACACTGAAAACACATTTTAAAACAAGTAGAGCTAAGTACCAGATCCATCGTATATGATTTCACATCTGACAAGATGTACATACCAAAAATCCTGAATATTGTTTTGGTAAAAAAAGGTAGTGATAAATCATATTAACATTCCATGTTAAAAGCTTATAAAGTAGTGGATCATTGTAATTAATATCAGACCATTTACCCTAAGAAATTAATATATACAAACATAAATTGATGGGGCAATTTCAAATTTTGTAAATGAAAATGGATTGTCTTTTTTTGTTTGGTTAAAAAAGGGAGTGATAAATCATATTCACATTCCATGTAAAAAGCTTATAAAGTAGTAGATCATTGTTTCTATTAGACCATTTACCTTAAGATATTGATATATATATATATACAAATATAAATTGATGGGGCAATTTTAATTTTTGTAAATAAAAATGGATTGTCTCTTTGTGTGTGGGGGTCCTCAATGATCTGTAAAATCTGATGAGAAGGAATTGAATAAGTTTGGCAATACTAAGGTGGGGATCTTTTCTTCCTTTACCATTCTAAACCTATCTCTTCTCTCATGTTCCTCTCTCTCTAGATCTCTCTCTCTCTGCCTCACTTCCCATCTCTCAATCATGGATCCTCTCTTTCTCTCTCCCCTCTGGGAGGGATAATTGATGAATCACATGCAGTGAAAGGATCACGAGCTACATCTAGTAGTATACTGTGGTTTCAAGAGTTTTTGAATTTGTTTTTGTCAACTGAGACAACTTTGATTATCAGTAAAGAAAACAAAATGACCACTGTTGAACTTATTGGATCTTTAGCAATATTCATGCTAAGATTGATCATAGCCATTACAACAAAATCTATAATTATAATGTTTGGTCAGCTCCGTACGATTAGTTTCTTGTGATGCAATAATTCGAAGCCTAACTAGTAATTTACTTTTAGGCCGGGTTTAAGCAGATATATCCACTGACTTTTATTTTTGAAAGATAAAGAATAATTATGCTAAACTTGTGTATCCGAACCTGTAAGACCCAAACCTGTACCCGATCCGAAACTTTACAGATATCTGAATGAGTATATTTTTAGTATATCCGATGGAACCTGTGCCCGTTAGGATCTGGACCTGTACCCGATCCGAATACCAGTACGCCGAGGCCTAGTCAAATCTACCAAAAATTATGATAAAACAAATTTAAATTATTGATATTGTTTTCTATAAAAAATGTATAATATTGTCATAATAGTGATCAACAATAACATGTATAGGTGATTTATATGTTATATTTTACTTGTTGTTACCAGTTCGACTTTCCAATACCAACACCAAAAACATCGATTTCTCTGACGAATCCTAATCCCTAAAATTTCAAGCTCGATTTTGCAAATTCTTCTCGAGCTCGACCACAATCGTCTCCTTCATCAGAAACGTCTCGAGTTTGATTTACGGTAATCATCATTCTCTTTCTAATTTTGCTTCGATTGATTTGTGATTCGTGATCTGATTGGATTCGTGATTCGTCATTGACTCTTATTCGTTTGTCTAACTGCTTTGGTAACATTGATTTAGTTTTATACATTGACAAACTTCGAATTATAATTGTATTTTTAACTTAGTTCATACTTGATAGTTAATATTTAATATGATTGTTGTCTTGTTGTTTTGTTGTTTTGTTTGTGTTTCAATTGCATTTTATCATTTTCATGCATTTTATCAATTTGAAATATTAGTTTCTTTGACGTTTGATTTTCAAATCGTTTTAAATGCTACTTGACTTTATTTTATTGTTCATGTTTTTGTTATAAATAGACAGTCATACGATATACACTAGCTAGTTAGTTATTCAGATTAGATACAAAAATGTTGAATACAATTTGTATTTAACTAATTTTATTCTAACTTCTGGCCTACTGAAATACAGTATATAAAATAGGAACAAAAATCACCAACTTGATTATTTTTCTAACCTTTTTAGTGCTTCTTTGATACAGTATGTTTTTAGTTTAAGGGGTATGAAAAGAACACGAGGATCCAAATTTTGACTTTATTTTTTCTATAATAGAACCTTGAGATCTAGGCAACCCTAGTTTTGAAAAGACTACAAGTAAAAGGATCTTATTTGTTTCAATTATTATCGTGATTTGTGTGGCTCTCAACCTCGAAATATTTATATAAAGTAGGGCTTTTATTTTAATTTTTCTCTGTCTCTCTAGTGGGGTAAGGAAATTACAGATAGGGTTTGTTCTAAATGGGGTCGTCCAGTACCATTCCACATACACACAGTTTTGTCTCATGTGTTTGGTTTCGTATGGGTGACTCACGTGAACCTCTAAATGATTTGCTTATGCATATATTTTCTACGTTCTCCTCAGTTTAATAACAAACGATCATATTACTTTTAATCAATTTACCTATTAGTTTTTCATTCATTCCCCTAACCATCCCAAGATACATAAACCAAAACTATCTATAATCATCAGATCACCATATCGAATCATTATGCAATTGTTTACTTTGAAGTGAATTAATAAGTTTAGATATAGAAATACATATAAATAATATTTCTAATCCTTTTGTTTTTTCTCTTATGTTAATGTTATTATTTAAAACATTTTTATAAATCATACTCCCTCTATTCTTTTATGTTAGATGTTTTAGGTTTTTTACATAAATTAAGAAAACCAATTAATACTCAACTATAAATGTATTGTTTTTTGCACTAAACAATTTTCAATAATATTCAGCCTATAACAGTTCAATAATTTCATTTAATTTGCTTTGAAATTAACAATTCACCATAATTTTTTCATTAAAAACACCTTGAAAAGTAAAAAATCAATCTTTACAAAAAAAAAATCTAGAACATCTAACAATAAAGAACGGGGAGAGTATATTTCAAACTTCAATATATAATATATAATCCGACCTAAATTTGGTTGTGGGTTTACGATCGGCTACGTACTATAATCCGCAAGTGGGATTTAAAAGCACTATTTTTATCCATGTCTTCTAAAATTCACTGTACAAGTTGATGTATCCATAGACATAAGTAACATAATTCTAGACTCATATCAACCATATATATTAAAATTATCGATATATATATATATAATAAATACCCTGTGTTTGGCTCGTGTCTCATCTCATACCCTTTAAAAACGATCAAACATAGTATAGTTTGGACTCTTTTTGCCGTCTATGATCTCTCTCAATCTCTCATCCTAGCTCTCTCTCTCTCTATCTCTCTCTTTGTGTTTTCATCTATTTTTTCTCATCAATGGGCTCGAATTTTCATTACGCTATAGATCTTAACAAAGATCAAAACCATCATGAACAACCCTTTTTCTATCCTCTAGGATCATCTTCGTCTCTTCAACATCATCATCTTCAAGTTCCTTCTAATTCTTCTTCTTCTTCCTCGTCCATTTCTTCTCTCTCCTCGTACCTCCCTTTCCTGATCAACTCTCAAGAAGATCAAAATCTTGCCTACAACAACACATACCATGCTGATCATCTCCAGCTCTCTCAACCCCTCAAGGTACATATATATATATATATATCATATATTTAAATTTAAACTTATTAACTTTAATTGTGTGTATACTTATTATTCTTGAATGAATTTCTCTTTCATTTAGTTGTTAAAACTGTGCCTGATCACGTAATAATCGGTGATTTGACGGCAAAAGCAATAAAAAATCAAATTTAATATAGTACTTCGAGATAACACAACGAATATAAAATCGGTGATCATGTAATTTCATTTTAAAATTGTATTGAGAAAAGTTTACATAAAAGAAAATTTATTTACCAAATGGAGAGGGGGATCTAAAGAAACCATATTATCTTTTATTATATCAGCTTTTTTGTGTGCTAATTATAATTCCTTGATCGTTGATATATATTATTAGGCCAAGATGTTTGTGGCAAACGGTGGATCATCATCATACGATCACATGGTGCCAAAGAAGGAGACAAGACTGAAACTAACTATAAGGAAAAAAGATCACCACGAAGACCAAACCGACCTTCTTCATCAAAACCCGACAAAACCCTATTCAGATTCCGACAAGTGGATCATGTCTCCAAAGATGCGGTTGATCAAGAAAACGATCACCAATAATAAACAGCCCAATGATCTCACTAATAATAATAATAATGATAAAAATGTTCACTACCCTTTGAATCATAATACTAATTTCAAAGAAGATCACGATGAAGATCTCAAGAAAGTCTCTACCAGGACAATCACCACCACAGCCACAACTACGACAAATCACTACAATACAATCAACGAGAATGGTTATGGTAATAACAATGGCGTCATTAGGGTTTGCTCCGATTGTAACACCACCAAGACTCCTCTTTGGCGCAGTGGACCTCGAGGTCCCAAGGTAAATTAATCACACTTACAGTAATCGATTTTTTTTATGTATATACTTCTCATACTATATATATATGTAAACACTTAAGATTAATTTCATATTTGTAAAACAAATAGTTATGTGTTAAGAATGAAGAGATATTTGATTTATTCAAATCTAATACGTTTTAAGTCATAGAGACGCTTTTATTCTTTACATATGAATCATTTATTTATATTTATTTCACATATACACAATTACACACTAATTTTTTTTTTTTTTATTACAGTCTCTTTGTAACGCATGTGGCATACGACAAAGAAAGGCCAGACGGGCTGCTATGGCTGCGGCCGCAGCCGCTGGTGACCAAGAGGTGGGGACGGTGCGGCTGCAACAATTGCCTGTGAAAAAGAAATTACAAAACAAGAAAAAGAGATCAAATGGTGGAGACAAATGCAATCTTTCTCCTCAGGTGGTGGCCAAGGCAAAAAAGTGCAAGATCAATGAGGAAGAGGAGGAGGAAGCAGCCGTGATGGTTGCTGAAGATTCAGAAATTAGCAAATCAACAACGTCTTCTAATTCTTCAATTTCCTCAAACAAACTTTGCTTCGATGACTTGACGATAATGTTGAGCAAAAGCTCGGCTTATCAACAAGTGTTTCCACAAGATGAGAAGGAAGCTGCTATTTTGCTCATGGCTCTCTCGTATGGAATGGTTCATGGTTGATCAGATAATTACAATATTTCTGATTACGAAAAGGTTTATTTTTAAAGTTTATACTATAGTAATCATAATAATGATTGATTTTTAAATCTTGGCGTGATTAATCTAGTTTTTGCAGTTGGTCTAATATCAGAAGTCAAAACATTTTATAATAAGAGTGTGTGAGAGTTTAATATAGTAATAATTAATAGCTCTGTAATATGTTTTGGGAGATTTTTGTTTAGGGTTTGTGTTGTGTTTTTTTTTCCCGATGGAGGAGCATTGATCACCTGATAATGTGGGTGTTCTTGTTCATTTACATCTTTATATTTTGTAACGAGATTTGAGGAATAATATAATTAATTAAGAGTAATATATTTTTTCTGTTTATCTTTAGGCATATCATCACAATTTTAAAAATGGGATGATGTTTTCTCTTTTTATTTTGCTTTATTAGACCAGTCATTAATTGAAGAACGATATAAAAATGTATTTCTATTAGTTGGTATCATTCGGAATTTACATGTATTTTTTTCGAAGCTCAAACGAATTATGTGACATGACTAGCTATTAGCTAAGCCATTCAATTTTCTCAAATAAATTTAGAACTGAATTACGGATGTGATCGTTTATGTAAAATAAATTGAATACAAGATGTAGGAATGGATGAGGGCAAAGATAGTTGATATGAGGAAATACGAATGTGTGTTTAAGACAAGAGATCACGTGTGAAGAAGATAATACGTTTGTGTTGCCTTTAAAGGCGACGACATCAAGTTAAATGAGGTCTTCCAAATATTTGCAAGCCCACATATTTTCTTTCTTCTATTTTTTTTCATAAAATTATCAATTATCATCGTGACCCAAAAAAAAAAAAAATTATCACTTAATTATCAATCAGTATTTAGGGTCACTGTTATATGATACTTCGCCATGCCAATGGGTGGATGAATCTTGTAAACGTCGAGTGTAATCATTGTTTTGATGATTCATCATTAGCCAATCAAAGTTTTATGATTTTCCTTATACGCTAAATTACATGTTAAGAACCTAATGTTCACTACAAGAAAACGGAGGCAAATTGGACAGAAATTCCGACGGACAGAGATAATAGAAGGAATACGAGCTCCAAATAAACTTTGAGTTTTCTCTACGTAATAATTTCTTAGTACGTAAATAGTATCTTTCATCTTCAAATTGCATGTCTCGGTTATGAATGCAAAAGGATTGTGAGATATATCCTCTATATTTTAATAAAAAAATAAGAGAGAATCTATTAAACAAACATTTATTTTATAACAAAATATGCCACTAGAAGTTTAAATAAAATAATAATGCTAATTATTTTTAAATGTTTTAATAAAGTAGATAAATAAAAATATGAGGTATCAGGTCCTCAAAATTCCAAATTTAGGCTTAGTATATAAGAGGATTCGCATTAGTACAGTTTCTTAGATGAGGTTCTAAGCTACACAATATTAATAGAGAAATTCCCTCATATACCACTAAATAAAGTTTTCTTTCCCAATCTACCACCACTTTTGAAAAGTTCCATCAATACCACAAATGTTGAGAGCAAAAGACATTATTGCCCTCACTTTATTAATAACAAAACTAAGGAATTATAATTAAAAAAAAGAAGAGAACAACAATTTGTCGACTGTAATTGTGGCGGAGCTTCGATCGCAGAGACATCAACGATGACGGAGTTCGATCAGTGACGGCGAACACATCATGTATTTTGGGTTTAGGGTATAGGTTTGTGTCTAAATGAAGAGAGTCGGAAATCAGTCACAATCTGTGACGAATGTGTGACCACTCTTAATTCTAAATTGAAATATATACATATCAAAATGTGAAGATGGTGATCTTTATTATAAATATTCGATGATGGAGTAATTCTTGATACATTAGTAACTAAATGTAAACGAAAATAATTGTAAATTAAATCAAAACCTTTTTTTAATCAAAACCTCAATTGTATTACATCATAAACAATATGTTTATCTTATAAATTTAGTTAAAGTGTTTGATTCTTAAAGTTTTTTAGCACTTAACACTAGTTTACCATATATACTGAAAAATATAGACTTAAACTTGTAAATGAGTGATACTTACCTCTAAATTCGATTTTGAAGTTGTAAATGTTTTGGGTTTAGGGTATAGGTTTGTGTCTTAGGATCGAATGTGGGCATCTCCAAAAATGCACTTCTTTTATGGATTTAGACTAAACACCTATATATATATAAACTTTACTACACCAATTTACCGATGAAACACAATGGCACAATGGAGTTAAACAAATTGAATAAGTAACCAAGGTCTTCAATTCGAATACTGCAAAACACCTTTCTTAGCTTATTATGACAAACAATCATAAAACAGTCATAATTTGTGACTGATTAGTAACTATTTACTAATGATCAGTGAGGTTTTTAATTGAGATAAACCTAACTGTGTGGATTGTTTAGCCATTCACACTAATTGACTATCACTACAAGAAAACTGATAAAGAGCCACTCCGAAAAGCATCACAAAATCGTCGCAAATGACTCAGTAGCCACTATTTTGTGACGAAATAGGGTCGTCGCAAAATCTGCGTTGCTAATTTAAAACGTCGCAAATGAGTGGCAATTTAGTGACGCACTTGTGACAGCGTTTTGTAGTCGTAAATTTATGACGACTTTGAGACGAATTTAGTTGTCGCTAATTAGCGTCTAAGTAGTGACACCCTATATTTTGCGACTATTTAGTGACTGATTTTCAGTCATTATATAGAGACGAAGTAGTGACGACTTTGTAGTGGTAGAATTGTGACGCTTTTGAGACGGCTTTCGTTGTCGTGACTGACTGTTTAGAGTCACTAAAGAGTCACAAAATAGCAACTACTTAGTGACTCTGGAACATTTGTTTGGTTGCTAATGTGTTGCATTTTTGCAACTTATTTGTCACCTAAAACTGTTTCTTATGCAATACTAAAACCAAATTAAAACTGAAATTGAAATGCATCACAAAAGTATATAATTATACAATCAAAGTAGGAAGTTAATTATTTTACACTACATAAGTTAATCAAGCTATAATGCTTGACAAAAGCTAATAATTTAACATTACAAAAAGTTAAATTTAAGTTTGAGTTTGAGAAAGTAGAGAGTTTGAGAACAGTAGAAAGAAACCTTTCAAGTGGTTGTTTCATTTGCAGGAGAGTTGGTTTCATTTGTAGAGTTCGTTGGTCCATAAGCAGGTTCAGACAAGTATGCTGCGATCCTTGGATCTTCCTTCTTCAAAAAGGAGAGAAGTTTATCCATTTCAGAGACTCGGGCATGACTTTTCCTTAGGTCATTTAGCTCCTCATCACGTCGCCTATTGTCCTCATCATTTTGAGCTAGCTTACGACGAGCAGAGATAAGCTCTTCTTGGATCTCTAGTAGATCAGGCGCAGAAGGGGTTGAGGTTGCATAGCTTATCTTCCTTTTCCCTTTGTTGTATTTCTGAGACAATCCACCTATTCCAAAAGGGCTTCCTTTTTCATTGAATTGAGTACTCTGCAACAACAAACAAAACAGATTCATTGTGACAAAGGAAACATATAGAAAAATTCTATGAAGCTGAAATCCAAGTATGAAGTAGTGAATGCTTCACCACTTACCTAAATCCAAACTATGATTTAGTATAAGAAGCAAGTAAAAACAGAAAGAGAAATTCTTCCTTACCTTAAGGAAAACATCATTCTTCTCTTCAATAGTGAGGTTGCGCTGAGTGGAAAGCTCAGAAGATAGGTCTGCCTCGTCTAGTCCATTGGCTGTCCGCAGCTCGATAACCTCTGCTAGTTTCTTCTGATACGTATCTGCGATTTGCTGAGCTTTTAGATCAACAAATGTGTCATTCGCCATTGTGTGTGTCTTGACAAAGACTTCTCCAAATGAGACAGGTCTTCCCAGTTCTGCCTCCTGTACAAATGTAAGTGAAATATTAGGCAGATGGAGGATTAAGTAGACGCAAGTTGTAACACAGAACAAATTGAGCAATGTACTACCATTTATTGCTCAACAGTTAGGTGAGAGGTTTGGCCAGAACAATGCTTGTATATGCCAAGTCCACCACGAGTAGAGTTACGAGAGTCTGAGGCACTTTTGCTCTTAGCCATTGCCCCAGGAGTTTTCCAATACGCCATCATATAGTTCCAAAGGGTAAGACCAATCCAAATGGGTCTTACACCCTTCCTCCTAACCTGACTGACAATTCCTCTAAGCCGTTTTGTAGCAATCGTCCAGAAATGTTCCCTTACTACCTCAGTGATCCCTATTTCCCAATTGTATTTCCGCTACATAGTAAAAAACTCAGTTAGATATTGATCAATAGAAGTATAACAGTTATGTTTTGCTCAAGAATGAAAAATTACCGCAAATGTTCGGAAATATAGCTCTTGTTGATCTCTGGGCGTCACCGACCAGCTGTAGTAAGGGCCATCAAAGTTGCTACGAAATATCCGACAAATCGCTCGGGTCAATACTCCCCTGTCCCGAGTAAACCTAAGACATGAATATAAAGAGAGGTTAATAACACTAACACATATAAGCATACTATGATATGCAAATGGAAAACACATAAAATGATACTAGCACTCTCTAAATCCTACTACAAGTCCTAATACTAAACCATATGTTCAAGATAAACAACAACTACAAGCAACTCAATAAACTTACCACAACGAATCTGTTTGGTAAACTTCACTGAGGAGAGTTAGCCTCTCTCGCCCTGGAAGAGCCAAAACATGGTCCAAGAGCTGCTGGTCGTCTAGCCCTTCTGGTTCCTGATAACGTTCCATGTCTTCACCATCTTCTTCTTCACCATTGGGTTCGTCTTCTTCTTCCTCATCATTTTGCTCCTCACTATTATCAACTTCATCTTCTGGATAGGCTTCTTGGCGTTGTTGGAAACTGAGGCTGGGAAGTTGGATACTGGGTGGAGGTTGACTCGATAATCCACAGAATGGAAGCCTATTAGTTGTATCTCTATAAGGCGGAGGAACAGATTTGGTTCGAGAAACTGACACCGTCGCCTGAGAGTCGGGACTTCCATTAGCAGACGGAGGAGTACGACCTCGTGGGTTGGAGCACTGAGAAGAACCACCGCCGCCGGTTGACCTATGTCGGTGCGATGGTAGGACCTCTTCGGCGTTAAGTCGTTGTGGTCCCCGTGAGGTTGAAATATCTTCCTCCGCAACCGCTAGAAGCTTTTGAAGACCGCCGTCTCTGGACGTACCCTCTCTGCTATTGTGACGTGGTGGTGTTTTTGATGTCGAAGCACCACCAAGAGTCACTTCACCACCACCGGTTCGTTTACCACCACCGCCGGTTCATTTACCAACACCGCCTGTCTGTTTGACACCAACCCTAGGACCGCCGGTCTTTTTCACACCACCACTAGGACCCCCAGTCTGTTTCACACCACCACCAGAAGCAGCGGTTTGTTTACCTCGAGCGCCGATTCGGTTTACACCACCACCACCAGTGGTTGCCTTTCTACCTCCACCTACAAGACCACCTCGCTTCTTAACAACCATCTTTTCGTGTTTTGATTTGAAGATAATCAGAAAAATCGAGAGAGAAAAAAGAAATTAGGGTTTCAGAAAACTGATTTGGGGATTTTTCGCTTTCTTATATATACTAAGATAAGGCGTCACAAATTAATCGGTAAGGCGTCGCAAAATAAAAGGCCGCGTAAAAGGGCCAAAATTTTCGCGGTCCAAGCCCAAATTTTTGATATTTGGAGCCAAAAATAGGTCGCAAAGGAGTCACTTATTTGTGACTATTTTGTGACGCAGTTGCGACGACGACAAACCAATACCCTAAACCTTGAACATTTATGACCAATAGATTGAACAATTCTCCTATATAATACACTTGTAATGTATTTCTTAACAATTTGATTGCTTATCTGCATTAAAATACGAGAAATGTGGTTGATTTTCAAAACTCATTATTTTACCCCAAAATTCTTTGAAGGCGTTGGAAAAGAGTTGCAAATGCGTCACAAAAATTCTTGGCGTCGCAAAGGCGTCACGTATTTGTGACTATTTTATGACGCAGTTGCGACGACGACAAACCAATACCCTAAACCTTGAACATTTATGACCAATAGATTGAATAATTCTCCTATATAATACACCTGTAATGGATTTATTAACAATTTGATCGCTTATCTGCATTAAGATACTAGAAATGTAGTTGATTTTCAAAAATCAATTTTTTTACCCCAAAATTCTTTTACACTTATATGTTTCTTAGTTTAGGAATTTCCAAACATCAATTGCAATATAAATTTAAACTTATAATGCTAGTTAATTGTAATTATTATAACTAATGCTGTACAAAACAATGTAACCATATAGAATTAATATATACACATTCAATATGTTGCAAAATTCTCAGCATTTCTCGAAGGCGTTGGAAAAGAGTTGCGAATGCGTCACAAAAATTCTTGGCGTCGCAAAGGCTTCACGTATTTGTGACTATTTTGTGACGCAGTTGCGACGACGACAAACCAATACCCTAAACCTTGAACATTTATGACCAATAGATTGAACAATTCTCCTATATAATACACTTGTAATGGATTTATTAACAATTTGATCGCTTATCTGCATTAAAATACTAGAAATGTAGTTGATTTTCAAAAATCATTATTTTACCCCAAAATTCTTTTACACTTACATGTTTCTTAGTTTAGGAATTTCCAAACATCAATTGCAATATAAATTTAAACTTATAATGCTAGTTAATTGTAATTATTATAACTAATGATGTACAAAACAATGTAACCATATAGAATTAATATATACACATTCAATATGTTGCAAAATTCTCAGCATTTCTCGAAGGCGTTGGAAAAGAGTTGCGAATGCGTCACAAAAATTCTTGGCGTCGCAAAGGCGTCACGTAGTTGTGACTATTTTGTGACGCAGTTGCGACGACGACAAACCAATACCCTAAACCTTGAACATTTATAACCAATAGATTGAACAATTATCCTATATAATATACTTGTAATGTATTTCTTAACAATTTGATTGCTTATCTGCATTAAAATACTACAAAAACAAAATACTACAAATATCTTTACACTTATATTTTTCTTAGTTTTGGAAATTCCAAACATCATGTCACTAATTTACATTTCATATGACTAATGTAGGTTAGAACAAGGTAGTTACATAAAAATAAATTGTATATACTTTAAATATGTTGTTCAACTCTTAAACTATTATGGAGCCGTTGGTAATTCGTCGCAAATAAGTCACACAATTTTGGATTGTCGCAGAGGAGAGGCAAATGCGTAGGTAATTTGTGACGACTTTGTGACAACAAGGAAAAAGGGAAAATGAAATTTGGTTCGGCATAGCCTCGAACCCGCGAATTTAGGGTACACTATATATGATGCGAAACCGTTGGGCCACTAAAGGCATTCGATATATTTGCACAATAACAAATATATATATATATACACTTGTATGATTAACATAAATTAGTTAACTAGGAGCAAACCATGCAACACCCTAGGATTAAACTTGTATCATTTCTATTAACTTAATTCTACTGTAATTATTAACAATTTGATTGATTATATGCATTAGCATAACCAAAATAAAGTTGATTTTTTCAAAATCAATACTTTACCACATATTAACTACATTAAACTTAATTATAAGATTTAGAAATATCAAACATCAATTGTAAAGTGAATTTAAATTAACAATACCACTAAATTGAGATTCTTATGTCTAATGTAGTTGAGAACCATGTAATATGTTGTTTAATTCCAAACATTCTTAGGTTGTGTCGGTAAAGAGTGGGTAATAAGTCACAAACTTTAGAGACTCATTACAGTGTCGCAGAAGAGTCGCTAATTTGCCACGCCGTTGTAACTAACGTTAAACGGTCACAATATTGTCGCAAAGTAGTCACTAATTTGTGACTCTTTTGCGACATACTCTGTTAGTCGTAAATCAGTGACTGATTTGTGACGAACGATTACGTAATCGCTAATGAGTAGCAAATGCGTCGCAAAAGAGTCGCAAAATTTAGTGACGGAATTATCAGTCACAACAGGTAGTCACAATTTAACAGTTTTCTTGTAGTGTCACAACGAAGACTTGTAATCGGCGAAGAGTAGATCTGAGATATGTAATCGGAACCGGCGGAGCTTTTGTAATCAACAACGATGACGATTATGTAATCGATGACGGCATCGATATGTTATTGGTGACAGTGGTGATTTGTTATTTGTGACGACGGAGATCCGATAAGATTTAGATTAATGTCCGAAGAAGATAATCAATCGTTTAGATCTCCATCTATTACTTGATCCGATCAGATTTAGATCTTCATTGGTGATGACATCGATCTATTATCGGCGACGACGGTTGTGATTTTAACTCGAAGCTTTCTCTATTTGCAATCTCGAAGCTTCTGTTTATGATCTAATGCTATTGCCCCACATAGTTAGTTACAAGAAGAAGGAGCATCAAATTGGAGATCCAATTTACCCATGGAAATGTATAAGGATTGTGATTAAGTTTGATTTTGAGCTGATATAGCTTTTGTGAGATCTCAAGAAGAAGAAAAAACGTCAAATTGGAGAACAACAAAAATTACATGTAGATGGAAGAAATTTTCAGAACAAATTCTAGGAGCATGCTGTTGTATGAAATGTTTGATTGAGTATTGTTTTCAGTTTATATGAAAGAGGATGAAGAATTAAGATCCAATGTCTTGATTGTATGACATTGAATTGAATTGTAAAAATAAAGGTTATTAATCCATGGGAAGAAATATGGAGTGCAAAGCTTTATGAGATCTTAAGAAGAAAAGAAACAACTTGAATTGAAGATCAAAAGGAATTACACGTAAATTGGAGAAATTTCAAAACAAATTCCAAGAGCATGACTTGGTTTATAAAAATACTATGTAGTAATGCTTTCAATCTATATGAAAGAAGATTACAAATAAGATCCAATGTCTTGTTTATTTGAGTTTAAAATTGGATCATATTTTCAAATATTTTCGTCTTAACAATGTTTTCATGTTATGAATGTATCACGATGCCTATCGATTTATGATTGTTGTAGCAGAGAATGGTCTAATAGTGTTGCATTATTGGTTACTTGACTATTTAGGAAGACCTTCCTAAAGTTTCATACAACCTTCCTAAATTTAGGAACTGGAGAGTATGGAGTACCGGGTTCAAAAAAATAGAGGCACAACTGCAGTAGATGTGGCAAAGAAGGACACAACAAAGGTACATGCAAAGTCTCTATATGATCATGTGATTATTATATCTTGTGCAGCAGCTGTGGCAGAGGAGCACACAAGAGAGATATTAGTTTGGATTTTTATAGTAGAATTTCAAAAGAGATAAAATATGTTGCTTCTTTTCTTTTGGTTACATTTTTTATGGATACACTTCACTTTATTACTTTATTGATTGATTTCTGGGGTTTTGACGATTATAGTGTTAAATTTTTATTGTTGACTTGTTCCACAAAACTGCAAGTATGTTTTAGGATAGATGTCTACGTGTTTAGGATAGCCTTCCTAATTAGGAAGGGCTTCCTAAATATTTAGTAATATTTCCTAAATATAAATCAAAGGTTTCAGAAGTTCACAACACCCAAAACATGTCCTTTTCATTATTCATGATACAAGCATTTGCCACTTTTTACAAAAAAAAAAGACAGTCTTGAGATCAGATTTGTTCAACTTAAGAACTTGTATATATATAAAGAGAATTGAGCCCAAAAGAAAAAGAGAACCAATCTTTTGTATTACCACTAAAGTATCCCTTTGTAAAGCAAATTTTCTGAACATCCCATTTTCAGATTACGTTTGGTTATAAGTGTAAAACGATTATGGCGTGAACTTGTCCCTTTGCCTAGTTCCACAAAGCTAGTTCCACAAACTGGAAGTATATTCAGGAAAGATGTATGCAAATTTAGGATAGCCTTCCAAATTAGATATGGCTTCCTAAATATGTAATAATCCATCCTAAATATAATTCAAACGTTCCCGAATTTAACAACATGCCTTTTTTGATTCTTGATGATACAAACATTTTACCACTTTTTCTTCTATCAATCCTTTGAAGTTTTTTCCAAAAATACCACCTTGTTTTAAAATTTTCAAAAATACCCCTTTTTCAAAGTTTCAAAAATAGCGCAAAATTAAAAGTTTATTAAAATCAAAAAGAAAGAGCCCTAAAGTATCTCTCTCACCTGCGATTTCTGAGGCGGCCGTCAACATTGAGATCCATGAATCTCCGGCGACTTCGCCGTCGTTTATGAGTTAGAATGATGACGAACAATGCGTTTGGGTTCGTTCCACCATCGATCCAAAGATCCGCTTGCTCCTCTCACCGGTGTGCTTCTTCGCCGGTGAGTCCCAACCACCTCAGATCTCCCTGCTCCGCCGTCCTCCAATTCTCGATACATGTGGTGGTTTTAATGGTGAGACTGGTTTTGTCCCGTTCTGCTGCCTCTACTTCCTCTCGAACCTTCGAGACTATGGTGACGGCGAAGACAAGACCTCCTCCTCCGCCAGAGCCAGATCCGCCAGACCCTCTCCCGACACTGTCGAGTTCGTTCTCGAACCTGCTCAACCACGCAAAACTTCACCACGGTATAGACTTTCTCGCCTCAGAACTTGTCCCGGGACTCCTCTCACTGCTAACTCCGTCGTATCGTCTCCCACCATCAGCGATATCGACTCGGAATCGTCGTCCTCCACCGGAATCATACCTATATATGCACGGCACCAGATCCGAACTGTGTATGGTGTGGGATCGACGGTCCACCGCTTCATCTCTTTTCCTTGCTTCCACCAACCACCGCTCCATCTCTCTCTGGCTTTAAACTCCGCTGCATTAACGATAAGAACCTTTCCCTCGACAAGATGTCACTTTGGTTTCATCGATCCAACAAATCTCTCTCACACCGGCACAAATTTCTTCACCGGTACGAGAATTTGTCTATCTACGACTGCCACTTCCTCTTCATCAATCTTGTCGTGTTTCCACAACTCCGACCAACCACCACCGCACCTCCTCCTTCCCCTCATCTGCACCGACACCATTCATTTATGGGCTTGGCCCTACATGATAGATGGACTTCCCCTCATATGCTGAACATCCGCAACCAACGGCTAATTATAGGCATTCAAGGCCTTCCTTCTCTGAGTTTGTCCACGGATCTAGAGCCTCCTCGGAGTTGCTCCTGCCGGTCAACAAGCTCAGACTACCAGAGACGGCATTTCATGTACGCTCTCCAATCAATGTCGGGCCACATTCCGACTATCTAGTGCTTCTTCAAGCTTTCGCCTTAAGGAATCGGAGAAAGTCTCTTCACGAGCTCTTTCGCGTTGAGCAAGCCTCGAACCTTATTGCCTCTATCTTTCTAGTTATTGCAATCTTATTGTTCATTGTATCGCCATCGATTATATCGATTATGTATCCGGTTGTAAACCATTTGAACTTTTAGTTTCAATATAAGCTTTCGACAAAAAAAAAAAAAAAAAAAAAAAATTAAAAGTTTATTTTTATGGTTTAGAATTTAAAACTATTATGTTTGGGTTAACTATTCCAAAATTAGGGTATAGTTTTAGGGGGTAGGGTGTGGGTTTGGGGTTTAGGGTTTAGTTCTGAATCTTAAAAAAGTGAATTTTAATTTAATTTTGTAGTATTTTGGCTTCATCAAAGGTATTTTGTGGTATTTGATTTTTAAGGTTTATAATTTAAAATTATTGTGTTTGGGTTAACTATTCCAAAATTAGGGTATAGTTTTAGGGGGTAGGGTGTGGGTTTGGGGTTTAGGGTTTAGTTTTGAATCGTAAAAGTGAATTTTAATTTAAGTTTGTAGTATTTTGGCTTCATCGAAAGTATTTTGTGGTTTTTGATTTTAATGGTTTAGAATTTAAAATTATTGTGTTTGGGTTAAGTATTCCAAAATTAAGGTATAGTTTTAGGGGGTAAGGTGTGGGTTTGGGGTTTAGTTTTGAATCTTAAAAGTGAATTTTAATTTAATTTAGTAGTATTTTGGCTTCATCGAAGGTATTTTGTGGTATTTGATTTTTATGGTTTAAAATTTACAATTATTGTGTGTGGGTTAACTATTCCAAAATTAGGGTATAGTTTTAGTTTTAGGGGGTAGGGTGTGGGGTTTAGGGTTTAGTTTTGAATCTTAAAAGTGAATTTTAATTTAATATGGAGAATTTGTTTAACACTCTACTTACTACTCTTTAAATACAAATCCCTTTCTTTTTGGCTTAGGTGAGTGACAAATGGAACGACGTTGCTGTTGAGATTATTGGTAGAAACGTTCAATCAAAGACCGTTCACGCTCAACATATTTGTGATGTGGAAAAAGACTTATTTTGTGAGTTTCAGATGGTGATTCATATGTAAGTGAATGTAATGTTCATGCAAAAAAACAAGTATTCTTTTTACACAAAATTTCATGATGTATATTCTTTACTCTTTGATGATTTAGGAATCACTTGTAACTCTTTGTTTTAGCTCACTTAATTCTCTTTTTATCTGGTTTAGAGGTGAATGATAACCATATTGCTCATATTGAAAGCATAACTCAATTAAAAATCATACACAACAATGAAATGCAATAGATGTGGCAGCGAAAGTCACAACAAGGGTACATGCAAAATTCCTATAGGATGAAGCTATATCTTGTGTAACGGCTATGGCAAAGGGGCACACAAGAGAGATATATGAAAAATGATATTTTTCCATAGTAGAATTCCAAAGTTCAGTTTGTTACAGTTACCAAATGATTATATTTTTTAAGGATACACTTTATTATTTTATTGATTGATTTATGGACTACACCTAAGTGGCAAACAGTAATGGAGTGAACTTGTAGCTCTATCTAGTTCCATGAACTCATTCTATGAAATATAGGTATTTTAGGAAAGCTTCCTGCATATTTAGGATAGCCTTCCGAATTCGGAAAGCCTTCCTAAATAAGTAATAAATCTTCCTAAGTACAAATGAAAGGTTTCCAAATTTAACACTGTAATTTTTGATGATACAAACATTGCCACTATTTGATTATGATAAGTGTGAATATTATGTTACAATACCATCATTCCTAAAAAAAAGGTGACATTGGCAGTTGTCAAATCTGATTCATGATTCAACATTCAAGAAAAAATTCAGTTATTTCTATAAACAAGCAATCCAACGAACATGGCAAAAAGCTAACCAAATGACTTCATCAAAAGTCTAACAACATGAAAATGAACTAGTGTGTAAAGTTTGTCAAGTTTAGACTTGTTTTAAGCTTCTAGTAGATTGTCGCACCTTTCCTTCCATCACATTGTCTATATCAATTACTCCATGGTCTCAATCAGACTTAGTGATTAGATAATCTTTTTATCAAGTTAACCATCTCACTGAGCTCTGAATCTGCCACATCTTCTAATGATACTGAATATTCCGTATCTTCATCATCTGTCGCTAGGATGCATGTTACATGTAACTGTAAAATGAAACAAAATCATATTCATATGGATTTTAAAAGGAAGAAGGCAAATTATATGTTTCTTAACTATTTAGGAAGCCCTTCCTAAATATGTAGGAATCGTTCCTGAATAATCATAAAGGTTACCTAAACAAATATTAAGGAAATATTTATACATATTTTGGAAGACCTTCCTAAACTGTCGAGAACTATTTCGTAAGGATATATTTGTTAACATAGAGCTTAAGCTTGTTTTGCTTCTTAATTACAGTCTTTTTGCTTGCCAAACCTTTAATCAGATAAAAATATTCAATAACAAGAGACAGTGAATACGTAGTTTAAGCTTTAAGCACAACTAAAAATCAAGAGACAGTGAATACGTAGTTTAAGCTTTAAGCACAACTAAAAATCATGAGAATTGGTATCATCAAGTAGATAGAATGAGGAGAATAACCATTCAAGAACAAGAAAGTATAAATCGCAAACAAAACTATAAGCAGCGAACAACACATATGTCTTATGTCAACTTGCTCTCTACCGAGATTACATAGCAATTTGAGAAACAAAAGTGTTGACATCTATAAACCATAGTAAAATTGCGACGCAACTTAGAAGTTGCAAATACTAACTTGATGGTTTTGCATAACTAAACAATGTGTACTGAGTTTTTTCAATAACTCTAGAGAAAATCTGCAATGATGTTAATCATTACAATTACATATAGAATACTTTGCAATATAATATATGCATCACAAAAATCTGTATGCACCTTTGGAACACAATTCCTTTGATATGAGCATTTTCAACAAACTGAATATTTGTTGCACAATTTTACTATTGGTTCATTGAAAAAGAGAGAATGAGAGAGAGGGAGAAAGAGAGAGATAGATGGAGATAAAGAGAGAGTACCACTAACAAATGACTTAACCAACTCCAGAAAATAGAATATTGTGTAGGCTTCACTAAACCTCTGCATTCCCACAAAATTTCCAAAACTCCTAGAAACTAATTTTATGCATATTCAAACAATCAAATCCACAACCTCTAAGAAAACTAATAAAGCTAAATATCAGTCCAACACCAAAAGACATTGAACAAGTCAAGCTATCTCTTTTATCATGCTTCTAAGAGAATACCTCTTAGTGTTGTTGTCGTCTCAACCATTGATACAATCTTCTTAAGGCTCTCAAGCTTCTTGGTATAATTAGTTTATCTTCTCTTCGTTGTCTTTAATTCAAAGTTTACGCCAAAATTGTAAGGTTTTACCCAAATTTCATAAAAGCAAAATCTGGTGATAACAAAGCAAAATTGGGTACAATGAAGCAAAATCCGGTGATAATGAAACAAAATCCGGTGATAACCAAACAAATCCAAGTGATAAAATCTCTATTTAAGTAAAACCTAGAAATTGATATTAGAGAATTTTGAAGCTAATACAAGAGGTAGAAGATAAGATACCTAGATTTCTAGCGACAATCATTCCTTCCGGCGGCAATCATTCTCTCCGGTGACAATCGTTCTCTCCGCCGACAAGAAATCTCCGGCTATGATCAACCGTCGTCGACGACGAGAGAAAATGGCGAAGAAAAGAATGGTGATATTGTTTTTTCTGTTTTTGTTGATTTTCTTTTATTTTCTACTTTATCTACATTAAAAGGAGGAGGTTACTTTAGTCATTTCTCCACTAAAATTGTGGTATGAATGGAACATTTTATAATGGGTGGTATATGGGGAAAGAAAACTTGTTTTAGTGGTATATTTGAGAATTGCCCATATTAATATTTCATTTTTTTGGGGGCAAATATTAATATTTTCATATAATTTGGTTTTTTCATTAAAAAGTAATAGTTACAAAGAAATTGAATTATTTATATTTTAACATGTGTCACAAGAGCTTCTTAGATCTCATAGTCTCTTATTTTAAAAACTCATCTTTCTCCCTTTCCTATTTTTTCTCATATATAAAACCATTCTTTTGTATTGTCAAAATACTATATGAGAACCTCCTATATGGCTTCGTGTCCTGAAGTCGGTTCAAATTCGGACTTTCGTGTTTGAAACGGTATGACATCGATTGTTTCCCACGTATTTTCTTTATCTTTTCGTGGCATTTGATCGACCATATAACTATGCTATGTTTTATCTGACCCTCGTACCATTACCAACGCCTGGCATGCTGGATCCGGCGGCATAGTGCACCATCAAAAACATTTTCTTTATGTTTTAATCGCCTCCTGAATATGGACCGCCTGTTTTACTTTAGCACGTATAAAATAAAAGAGCTTTTACCCTTTAAGTGGAATTCGAACATTTGAATCAAGGAAGAGATTAAATTTGACACGATATAAAGATACTTCTTTCTTAATCCGAATTCTTGATACAAGAACTCATGTGACATATTTTGCATCAGGGTAGCGATGTCCAACTTCAGTCTATGAATTCATGCCTCTAAGACATATTCCTTCCGGGTGGCAAGATTCACCACCGGAGCCCAAGTTTTATAAGATTTTCGTTGAACAATAAGCTCTACCTAGAATATATGGAATCCCACCAGGCCACATGGCGGTAGGTGATTCACTACTCAAGAAAAGTTATTTTATCTCCAACAATTTTTAAACTTAATTAAAATTTTAGTAATCGTCTCCCCATGCCTATGATGGCAATCAACCCTCTAGTTAGCTACTAATGTTACAAACTAAGCTTAAGGGGGGTGTTATTGCTTTGAGTATTTTAGTTGATTTGTGGATTTATAAATATGTGTTATTTGATTTGTAAATCGTATAAGATGTAGAAATCTTTGTAAATCCTAAGGTTTCTCCTCGGATTTGATGCTTTGTATTTTTGACATGAAATCCTTTCAAATCCATTAAAATCCAAAGTGAAATCAAATCCATAAGTAAATTCGTATGATTGAATAACACATGATTTTAATTATGATTTATAAATCATAGAACCAATAACACCGGACTTTAATATAGATTTTAAAATCATAGAAACAATAATACTAGAATTTACTTGGATTTCCAAAGTCATTAAATTCCATAAACCAATAACCCCACTTAGAGGGTAAAATATAAATATCTCAAAACTAAATATAGCATCGTTCTACACAAGGCCTCTCTGCTCAAGACCTCCGTCTTCTCTTCCGCCGTTTACGTCTTTTGCAGTGGCAGCTCCTGCGGCTTCTATAGCGTCGGAGCTGTGAGATTCCATTCCTTTGTTTTCTTGTAGTTGTTTCGGCTGGAGTTGGTGTGGATCTCGGATCTAACCTTCTCAGATCTAGTTTTTGGATCTGGTTTTTGATTAGATCTTGTTATTTCCTTCCTCCTAGTAGTTCGTTTCCTTGGTCCTGAGCGTTTATGGAGAGGTGGTATGGTTTGGGTGGTCTTTTTCAGGGTTCCGGTCAGATCGGTGCATGTGGGATCTGACGGTTTCGAAGTGGTTTGGAGTGGTTCTCGGTTCGCAGTTCATGGTCAAACCCTTGGGTTAAAGGCTGGTTTTGAGTTAGTTTCGGTTCGGGCTCAGTTAGAGGTCAATTCTAGATCGGAGAGTTGGGGTAATTAGAAGCGTTAGTGCCTGAATTGATCCATGAGATCTCTTGATGGTCGGGCGGCATAGCCGTTCCTAGCTTCGGATTCTGATTATCTTTCTTCAGCTCTAGGACTAGGATTGATTTTTCTTTTGGTCCGGTGGTGATTGGTGGGGCTCTTGGCGATGCTCGTGTTGAGTTTTAGTTGTGGGTACATTTGAAGCCTTGGGTTAATCTTACTGAATTAACTATAGCCGTCTTTCTCCCTTGTCGTCTTGTTGGGACATCTATTGGTTATCCTCTTCGTTAATGTTGTCAAGGAAGTTTGTGATACAGTCGTATGCTTGTCCGCTCGACGGTATTCCTTTTAGGGTAGCCGAGCTATGCATTGGTTTTTTTGTTGTGGAAGAGATGGAGTACGGGGCTTTACCCCGCTCAGCTTTGAAGCTGTTGTCTCTCTGCCTAGGTTTTCTTCAAACGGCCAAGTCATTTGCGAACACTCGGTTTTCTTTCGAGAAGTTGTCTGGGAGTCCGGGGGGTTGGTGTATTGATTTTATCGTTGCTTCCTTTCGACATTAGCTCAGTTTGTGGTTAGGTTTATATGGTGTTGTAGTTCTTGGTTTTCCTTGTATTTTACTCTCGTTTTAGTTGTTGCCTCCAGGGGTTTCTCTGTACCCGCTGACTCTCTTCCTAGAAAAAATTTATCCTTTGCTAGGCTCCGTTTGTAACCCGAAAAATCGAAATGATGAATGTAACAACAAACTTAGACGGAAAAAAAAGAGAGGGTAAAATATTATATTAACTACTATTTCAAACTTTGTAAAACACTTCAAAAAACCTAAAACATCAACTACATTGAAGCATGAATTTGATGGAATGAGGCAAAAAGCATTAAATTGGCATTTAGAGAATGTTAGTTTAGGAGAAAATGTAATTATTAATTAAAAACTCATCAAGCAAAAAAAAAAGTAATGGGTCCCTCTAAATTCTTTCAACATTCAAAATCAAATTCCAACCACAAACATATTTTTCCATCTAATCCTCCATGACTCTTTCTCTTCTTCCATAACAATCAATTTCCATATTTCGTTTAATCCCAAACTAAAACCAATCGAATTTTCAATTCTGCGTGTGTGTATACCTTCGACAAATGCCAGGAACTATACAAGTTTCAGGTAACAGAAAAAAAAAGCAACTTTAGCAAAACCCTTTTACACGTTTTAGGACTAACTGAAACTTGTCTTGTTCAAATCCTCAGTTCTGGGTCTTATTGATGTTCAGACATCTTCTTCAAACACTTCCATTAAAGGTCTTAAACTTTGATTCTGTTTCTTTATCAGCGAACATGACAAATTCAGTTTTGTAATTGACTTATTATCTTGTACCAGTTGCTATGGGGAAGCTAGAGTATCAAACTTCAAATTCAGGAGACTACATTTTGTACTTTCTCTTCTGATCCTTTTGCATTTCAAGTTTATACATTTTGAAAAAAAAAGTTTGACACTTTTCTTGTTACTTTGATACAATGTGGCACAGTCCTGTTACAAGGCTCCGAGAAAATCTGATTGTTACTTTGTTAGATGTCAATGGAAATGGAATAGTACACAGAGGTAAGTATTTTACTTGTTGGTTTTATTAGAAGAATTTATTTTTCTGAATTTGGGAATTTTTGGAGGTTAGAGATAGAGACCAGAATGATAATAGAGAGTGGCTTCTTGGAAGAGAAACTTTCATTCAATGGCTATGGAAATGTCCAATTGAAAATGCAGTTTGTTCTCAGCGAAGAAGATCGAAATCGCATACGTTTCCTGGTAAGCAAATGTTCTGTTTCATTAGAGAGTTCTGCAAAATTCAATCTTGATGGATCCATTGGTTTTTGATTGCTTTGAAAGAGACAATCTGCATTGCGGAAGAAGCACGAGGAGCTCATTAATGGCAGTGTTTTTACCAAGTCTAAAAGCATTGCTTCAGGTTTAACAAGAATTATCATTTCTTTGTTGCTTACATTGCTAAGTTGTGTTTCTAAATGTTTGTTTGTTTTCCGGCTTTTCTTGCTCTTGATGTGATGAGAGATCTGTCTTCTTTAAGTTTAATGAAATCCCGAGACATCGTGGCTACTGCTAGTCCAGTGACAAATCTTGGCCTGTCTCAAGAAACCGAGCTTAAAGTATGATTAATAGTCACATTGATACTGTTTTCGCTTACACAAATTTCAAAAGAGTTCGTCTTCGACTACTGATTTTTCTCGACTGATGTAGACTAATGCAGATAGAGAACCGGTTTCGTCAAATCTTTTAGTGTGGAAGCCTGAAGTAATGGATACAGCTGAGAAGACTAAAAATCAACTATCTTCTTCAGATGTTTTATCAAGCAAGAAGCTTGTGGAGGTTAAAAAAGCCACTTAATTATTTGTAACAAATTACTTCTTCTAGTATAATTAATAGTCACTTTGATAATGCTTTTGCTTGTACAAATTGCAAAAATAATCGTCCTAACTGCTGAGTTTTCCTCCTGATGTAGGTTAATGCAGATAGAGAACCGGCCGCGCCAAGTCTTGTAATATGGAAGCCTAAAGTAAAGGATAGAGTTGAGGAGCCGGAAAATCGACTGTCTTCTTCAGATGTTTCTTCAAGTAAGCAGATTTCGGAGGTTATAAAGCCCGAGAGTGTATTGTTAGTGAAGCAAGAAGATAAGGATTTGAGCAAACCGGAAAAAGTTCCTAAACGAAGGTCAATGAGGCGGAGTATGTCAGAGACAAATTTGAGCAGTGTCCGGAAAATGATTAGCACTTTTGAGATCAAAGTTACTCAGGTATTGTTTAGGAGCTTTTGAGTATGAGTCTCTATGATCAAGAACCTTTTTGATTAAGATTCTCTAGATTTCTTTTGACAGGATAGTAAACTCAAGACAGAGAAGGTTCAAACTGGTTTTAAAGATGCGGAGGAGAAAACTGAGGCGGAGTCACAACCGAAAATCGCTGTTAATCTTGAGAAACCAGAAGAAAGGAAGATAAGCTTTGAGGATATGGAGAAGTCATCGTGTAGAGATAAAACAGAGAGATGTAATGAGTTAGAACTAACAGTTTCAAGAGATGAAAGGTCAATAGTTACAGAAGATAAGAGTTTTGAACATAGCACTACAGGAAATGACTCGTTAAGTAAGCAGCCGCGAGAAAGAAGCTCGGTGATAGAAGTAAGGGACGATGAGAAGAAACCGAAAAAATCTGTGTGTTTGAAAGATTCACATCTTGAGAATGCACGAGGATCCCGTCTCTGGATATTTCCAGATGAGGCAAAGGATTTGTCTTGCAAAACGGATTTTGGAACAAGACATTCGGATTTGTCACAGAAGAAGACAGAAGAATCCTCCAGGGAAAACATCGGTGAGGTACAAAAGCAGTGGTCTTGTTAGTTCTTAAACAAATCTTAATGTAATATTTCTCAGATTCTATGTTTATCCGAAACATTTTCAGAGGGGATTCCGCTGCACAAGCATCGCGAAGATGAATAGCAACAACAAATGGAAGAATATTGAGAGATCAAAGAAACATAAAGCTGAGACTTCTGAAGATTCAGAATGCTCAAGAGGATCTGTTGGGCAGGTATGAGTTTATATACACAAGACACATTTCCCGGCTTATTGATAACCCGAAAAAAGATAAGATCTTCTCATCAAGTTGTTGTAATTTTCAGGTGATGCGTGCGTTGGTCGTAGTGGGTTTTGCAGGCTTAGTGATTTTAACCCGGCAAAGAACCTAAAACAGGTTTGTGTTGAAGCCTTTTTGAAATTTGTCTTGTTTCTTGTTAAGGAAGGAACTTATAAGTAGGTTCCTTGTGCCATAACCTTCCCCTGATATTTCTTTCTTTCTTAATGTTTGATTTCCTGCAGATGAGCCAAAGCTGCATTTGAGATGGTAATATTGGATCAATAGTAGTTGTATTATTGCACATAAAAATAATCATAATTTTAATAAAATGCATATAGGTGATACATTTTCTTAAAAGCTTTTAGCTTGATAATAATTCTTGATTTCACTTTGTTTTTTTGTTTTTTTCTTGGCTAAAGATTTGACATAGTTGAAACAAGAGTTCATGATAACTAACCCCTAATAGTACCCGATTTAAGGTAGACATCCATCCAAAACCCATAGTAAGATCCAAAACTTTCCGAAAACATAATTTAGTATTTTATCATCGTCGAGTTTTCCTTTTTGGGTATGGAAAGAGAACTCACAATCAAATTTCCTTCCATGTGTTAAATTCATTGACAACATAATTTAGTATGTTTGGTGGTTCTCTGATTAGTGCCATGAAAGATCATCTCATTTATAGCTTTTCATATGAATCACATCACCCATAAAAATATATACTCCATGTTCTCTCATTTATAATTTCGTATTGTCACGATTTCTCCAAAATAAATGGTTCAAATTCTTGAAAAAAAAAAAAATGGTTCAAATTTGAATATACCAAATATACGGGAAAAACTTCCGAGGTTGATGGTAGAGAATAGAGATCACAGTCCTAGGGATGTTAAAACAGGCGGGCCCGGCCCGTTTAGGTCCGAATCCGTTTAGGTCCGGCCCGTTTAAGACCGTTTAGATTTGGTCCGTTTAAGTCCGTTTAAAATAAAGCCCGTTTAAATATGTGTCCATTTAAAGTCCGTTTAAACCCCGTTTAAGTAGCAACATATATAATTCATTTGTTTTATTTTTTTAGTCTTTATACTCTAATATTTTACTAAGATCAATATCTTCTTAAGAATTCAAATTATTTAAGTTACAAAGATCATATGTATAAATTTCATTTTTTATGTATATTTATTTTACATATTTCCAACTTTGAAATGAAATATGTAAGCATTTATAGTTATCATAAGTTTATAATGCGTTTATTATTCTCAATTGAAATATATATTTTTTTTTTTATTTTTTTTTACCGCAATAAGATACTTAAATAATTTTGAATGTATTATTTTTAGTTATATATTTACTAATTTTCGTTTTTTTAATTTACTTAAAAGTTTTAATAGTTATAATAACTAATAATAAATATACATAAACATGAATTAAACAACACTTTAAATAAAATTTATTGTAAAAAACAAAAGTTTTGATTATTTCTATGGTAAAAACAAAATTTATTGTAAAAACAAAATTATAAACCAATTATGAAATATATCATTTTAGAATTAAAATCATTTAAAGACAATGTTAAAATACGACGTAATAATTTTTTTTTTTGTTATGGTGCATACACCTCTCTAATAATCTAATAGATTATTAGAATGCAAATAAAATCGTAGATAAAATGAGACCTTTTATATATGTACTAGGTGAAGGACCCGTGCGTTGCACGGGTTTGTTGTTTGAATTATTATTTATCATTAAATTATTGATATGTTTGTTTAATACATAGAATAAAAGTGAAGGTTAAAGTTTATAGATGAGAGATTGTCCAATAAATAGCTATAAACGATAATCGTAGAGTAAAAGATCTTGTTTAAAATATTAAATGAATTGTTATTCAATAATTAATACATACAATGCTTATGGAAACTGATCGATCAAAATTCGGACATGAAAACTCTCTTTATAAAACACGGACATCAAAATGGGAAATTAATAAAATAGGAAAATAGAAAGTATGATATTAATTTTAAGCCCAGTAAGATCTAATATTCGTATGTAACCGGGCCATAAAAACCCAACAGAGAAACAAAACGTAGAGTTCTTGGTCGATGTAACATTTTGCCGACGGGATTATCTATCCATCTCTCGGCCAATCGTCGCGGTGGTGCTAGGGTTTCGATCGATGCTCCGCTTCCTCCATTGGCGCTGCTTCTAGTAATTTTTCGATTTCGCTTTTCTTCCATTTCCTCCTTAGTCTTCGTTTTCTAAATCGATAAAATTGTGATTCTGGGTGTGTGTTATTGACTGTGAGGAAAAGTAATCAAGCAATTCTTGGCAATTTTGGTTATAGTTTTAGTATTATGAAGTATCTTTCTGTAGTTTTGCTGATGTGTTTGTTTATAGTTACACAATGGGCTTCTAGAGAAGAAAGCCTAGGTGTTTGAAGTGTATAGAAAAGTAGAAACTGCCACCAAGATGAGATTGTCTTTTGTTCTTGCTAGTGTAGGAACAGAGCAGAGTCTTTGTCTGATTTGTTAGTGTTTGCAAAGTGTGCTTAATCTATGAGCCCTGATTTTCTGGTTTCTGCGGTTGGAAAAGCATTTGCAGCTGCTACTGTTATCATCTTTGGCTCAGCCACTTTGGTTTTTGGAACGGCAGCCTCGAAACTTGACATGCGTAATGTAAGATTGCAATGTTTCTATTGTTTAACTCTAAATTTTATTCTCTTTTGATTCGTGTTGCTCTAAATTTTGTGCCCATTATTGATTTTTGGTTACTGTCTGAGTTTGTTTGCTTGTGTTTTTTTTTTTGAAGGTATCAAGGCATTCCAACACTGGTAACATTGGTGTGAATCACGGTAAGTAGCAAAGTCGGATTTTGAAGTTACTTGAAGTTTGGGACTTTAATAACATTTAAACTCACAAACTGTATGAGAAGCCTATGTCATTATAAAAAATAAAATAGAAAACAAAATTAAAAAAACAAATCAATATTTTCTTCGCTGTCAATTCTTTCTTCTGTTTGTCTTGTAGATGAGACGTTGTTGAAAACTTCTTGAAATACAATATTTTCCACAACGTTATTGTCGTAGTGTTTTGTTTCAGCTTTAAGAATCTGTAGTCCTGCAGTTGTTGTCACTCTTGATAGCGCAACGTATAACTGTCCGTGTGAGAAAACAGGATTGGGCAAATATAAACCAACTTTGTTTAAGCTTTGTCCTTGGCTTTTGTTGATCGTCATTGCATAACAGACTCGAAGAGGGAATTGACGCCTCTTTAACTTGAAAGGCCATTTTGCATCTGTTGGTGTGAGGCTAATTCTAGGAATAAGAACCCGTACTCCCTCATTAGTTCCAGTAAGTATTTCTGCTTCGATAACCCTTGTTCCTAGGCGAGTTATTATTAATCTTGTACCATTGCAAAGCCCGGCTCTTTGGTTTATATTTCTTAGCAGCATGACTGGCGCACCTACTTTGAGATTTAGTTGGTGGTTAGGAATACCTGAAAATTTCAAAGTATTCAAAAATTCAGTGGGGTAAAGAATATGTTGATTTGCCACCTCTTCTTTGTCGTCTCCGATACTGTCAGAACTCAAATACTCTTTTAGATCTCCTTTTAAGCAAGATAACATGTAGTTATTGACTTCGTCCACCGTTTCGTTTCTTGGAGTTAGAATTGCTCGCTCAATTAGATAATCCTTGTCCTTAAAAAGAACATCGAAATCATGATACGTAGACTTTGCAATGCATTCAACATGATCTCCACTGTTTTGTAAAAGCAGTTTGTTGTCTATTTCGACTATGTCATTTTCATTGTTTGCTTTCCTATATTTTGCAGGCTTAGGAGCGGTGCCGTCACCGATTCGTAATATCCATTTTGCAAAATCTCTTTCAGCTTGGTGCAACCTCATATTCTTTTCAAGAGTGAATATATTGCAATAGTTCCATAAATACGACCAGTTTATTGTTGCCATAACTGTTTCTTGCCTGCTGCCTTGCGGTACCACTGGTAGAATTTGTCTAAAATCGCCTCCAAGGAGCACTGTGTTTCCTCCAAAGGTTTTGGTTGCTGCATCTGGATCTGACATTGAGAGTAAATCTCGTAAACTCTTATCAAGAGCTTCAAATGCAAACCGATGGCACATAGGTGCTTCGTCCCAAATGATGAGGTCTGTTTGTTCAAGTAATTCAGAAAGCATCGTATTACGACTTATGTTACACATGCTGTCTTGATGAAGATCTATTGGAATCTTGAAACGTGAATGTGCAGTTCGACCGTTAGGTAAAAGTGTAGCTGCAATTCCGGATGAAGCGACTGGTAAAACAATTTTTCGCTGTGATCTTAGCCTTGAGATGATCGTCTTATACACGTAAGTCTTTCCTGTTCCACCTGGTCCATTGAGGAAAAATAGTTTTCCTTTATTATTCTCAATCGAGTCGATAACGGCATCGTAGACGTTCTTCTGCTCGTCATTTAACGTTTTGATTAACTTGCAATGTTCTTCTTCTTGTTCTAGAATTTTGTAGTTTGTTTCATCTTGGACCATTGAGTTTTTCATCTTTTTCAACAATTCCTTGTCTGGCTTTGGCATATTTTCAAACTCAGTTAATGATCTATCGTTCTGCGCCAGGATTTTCTCTAACTCTATGAGTGTATAACTTTGTAATTCTTCGTCGGAGAATTGTTGACCACTGAAATTGAATGTTTTTCTTTGTTTATTAGGTATGTCTTCAGCTAGGTGACGCCAGCAATGCTCCCACAAAGAAAGAGGGCTACTTAATTCGCAATATAGCATCAATGTCACAAAGAGATGGCGAAGTTGGAAAGGATATGCATAGTGTGCTGCTTCATCCATAGCCTCTTTCCATTCTGAATCACCATTCAACATCCCTCGTGCATAACACGCTGCTTTGAATGAGGTTTGTTTTACATTATCTACTGTTAGTATATCATCAAAGCTTGTCGGACCTTCGAGTATATTTACCAACATTTTCAGATAGTATAAGTCTCCTGATCTTGGATGAATGTTCACTACCCTTCCTATGCTGAATCCTTTCTGCCTTCTTGTCCAAATTTTTGCATCTGAATCCCACACATATTTTGTAGGAAACTGACTATATGTAAGTTTTCTTGCTTCAGGGCAGCTTTTGCACATCTCCATGTACTCTGTCAACATTGTTCTATGAATTCCATCTTTTGAGATAATATTTTCAAGATCGCTTTCTTCATTGTAAATGATTGTTTGTTGGTCTGGTAAATGCAACGGTAGCCTTGTTACCGCAGGTTTACGTGCATGAATATCGAAGGCAAAGATTCGCCATGCAGATTCACATGCAGAGAGGTAACGACATTCCAAATAATTTTTTATCTCACTGATCTCTTCTTTTGACTTATCTTCTGCATTCTGATCCACTACTTGTAGTTTCTCGATCAACATTGTAGCCATGTCTACTCCTTTTGTGATATATTTGAATAGATACTTTATGGCAGACGATCTATTGCACCATTCGACATTAATGTGAGCTTTGTACTTTTTTAGGAGTGAGAGATTGTGAGGCACTACGTAGCGATTATCAAGCTTAGTGTCTCCTTTCATGACATATTTTGTATCATCAGCTCTCCGACGATAGGTTATATAGCCAGTTTCACTGATACTTGTGGTGTTATTGTACGGTCTTGGAAATTTTTTTGTGCATTTGTTATCATCCATACACTTTCGTCCGCATGGCCCATGCATCATAAGTTGTTCAACCAACTGAAAACCTTCTGGGTCAGCCACTTTATCTGGTAGTTCAGATGTAATGAAACTATCGATATCGTCTGGAGTTGGAAATTGTTTTGAATCTTGCAACCACAAAAGTATATGTGCGTGAGGAAGACCACGTTTCTGAAACTCGATTGTGTGAACAACTGTTTATAAGAAAAGAAAATGATGTGTAAGAAAATGTAAAGATTGATTATATTTTATTATTATAAATGATATTTGTACCTGCTTTAATAGGACCGAAGAAGACACCATCTTGTAGGTCTGTAAGAAGTTCTTCTAACTTCATTTTGAATACACGACATTCAATATCCGGTCTATCATTTGCATTTTCGTTTCCAGCCTTCTTTATATGATCACTGATTTCTTCCCACTTTGGATTTGCAGTAATAGTAATGAAGAGGTCTGGATTTCCATACCATCTGCATATTGCCATTGCATCTCGATAATTTTCTACCATGTATCGCGGTCCACCTGTGAATGAAGATGGAAGAATTACTTTTTTGCCTAGTTTTGTAGAATCTGCGTCCCCCTGTACAACTGCATCACATACATTATTGTAGAGATCTGCTCTAAGCTTTTTTTGATTGTTATGGTAAAAGTTCATACGTTCTTGTTCGATAGCAGTATATGCATCAACAATGTATTGATGGAAAAGGCGACCTGAACGAACTATTGTTCCTAGAGATGTTAATCTCGTATGTATTTGGTATGCATAATACTCTCGCATTGTAACATATGATCTCTTGGTAGCATATCCCCGAGAACTATATGGAATGCTTCTCTCGCTATAACCTTGTTCACCATATGCAAATAACAAAGGATATTGTAGTGGCATGTACGATGGATGTAAAAAGCTAATCCATTGAGGTTTATCCGTTCTAGGATGCACTATTATATCCCTGTCACAATTTGGAATAGACATGTCACCCACAATAAGTCCCGCAATCTCTTCTCCTTGTGGAATGTCAAACTGTCTGCCACGTTCTTTGTTTTTAATGAGTCTAATTGAGAATTCTTCACTTCTTCCAGTCTCGTATCTATCTCTAGCCATTCTGAATACTTTAGCTAACTCGTTGAACTCGTCAACCATTTGAATCAATCCTCTTAAGATATCTTCATTCAGTTGATGTTCCTTTCCTTTTGTTAGTGCAGTGAGACAGTTTTGTACTTCATGGAGGGTATCATATATGTATAGCTGCGCAAAGCGTGGTATATGTCCTTCTTTTGGTAGTAGGGATTCAAGTTTATGGTAATTCTGACCATGCATACGAAACGTGTAAAGACCATAACCTGAATTGATATCGTTGTCAATTTTTCCTCCCATTGATGTAAAGGCAAGCATTGAATTGTATGCTCGTATATTGTTACGAAATGACGTTGATTGTGATAATAAGTACTCTAAGTAATCAGGAGGTTTCCTAGATGGCGGCAACTCAACTCTTCCTTGCTGACAGCATATCGAAAATTTTAATTCTTTCCCATTCAGTTTTAGACTTTCTGATTTCCACACTAAAGCCTCGCAGTACATACACGTCACCAATTTGTTGGCTTTTTCTTGACTGTTTTCATTTATCCCTGTACAAAGAATAACACACATTAAAACAATAACGTATTTGAGTTAAGGAAGAACAAATATTCGTAATGAAAAATATTAGTTTGAATTTGTTGGAACTTAATTTATGAGATTCTTACCACGATTGTATTTTCTCTTTTTTCTTAGACATCGCCCTTTTATTCCGGCTATATTTTTTCCCCGTCTGGATTGCCATCAAAACTGTTGTGGGATTTACATTCTTCTCTAAGATTATCTTGAAAGATATTTGCACTTGAATTTGATGGGCTTGCACTACAAGAAAACAAGTAATTAGTGACGCCTATTTGTGACTGATTTTGCCGTCACAAATTTTGCGACTAATTTGCAACGCTTTTGCTACTCCTTAGCGACAGCTAAAACAATAGTCACAGAAACGTCACTAATTTGTGACTACCAAAACATGTTGCAGAGTAGTCGCACATTAATGACGTTTCTGTGACTAACATAACGCGCGTCGCAAATTTGCAACACCCGTGTGACACCAACAATAGTCACTAATATGTGTCGCAAAGGAGTCACTAATCTGTGAAGCTTTTGTGACGAATTCTGGGCGTGGCAACAGCGTGGGAAAGGAGTCACTCCAGCTATGTCGGTAACCATGTCGGCAAGGAAATAAAGTAGGTGACACGTGAAAAATAAGGGCGTTAGCTTGCCCACCTACTTATGTAGGTTGTCACAAATGCGTCGCAAAAGAGTGAGACAAGAGTCACAAAAGAGTGACAATGGCGTCACAAATTTGTGACTCCGAAATTACGTTGCAAAGTAGTGGCAAATATTTACCTATATATATGAGTGCATCGGTTGGTATGTTACTCATTCAGTCCGATCAACCAAAAAAAAAATTCTTTAAAAAAAAATCAAATTTTCAAGAAAAAAATCATGTGGAACTCATCTAGAGATTGGATGTACAGAAGGATCGATCCGCAGACGTATAATCTCTCGACCGAATTTTTGGAAGGAGTGAAGGAGTTTGTGAATTTCGCAAGTATCCAGGAGTTGGCTATCAGCAGCAACGGTAAGACTTACTGTCCTTGTGCGAAATGTAAAAATGGGGGTAGTGTGAAACCTATTAGAAAAGTTTCAAATCATTTGCATCAAAATGGGTTTATGGAAGATTATTATGTGTGGACCGAACATGGGGAAGATTATAATGTAGTTGGGGCAGGACCTACTAGTAGCAATTACGTAAATGATGATTTTATTAGTGGTAATGAACCAATTAATTATAGTGGTGAGGATGTTTACGCTGGAATGGTGCATGATGCATTTCATGGTTCTACGCCATTAAATGATTATCATCATGATGAACATGGTCATAGTGGAAATGATCATGTTTATGAAGAACCTACCCATGAGGCGAAACAATTCTACGACTTGTTAGAAGCTGCAAACACCCCATTATATGATGGTTGCCAAGAAGGTCATTCACAATTATCATTAGCTGCTAGGTTCATGAACAACAAGGCAGACCACAATTCATCTGAAAATTGCATAGATTCATGGGCAAAAACATTTACAGAGTATTTACCACAGCCTAATAAGGCGACTGGTTCATACTACGAGACGGAAAAGTTAATGCGAAAACTAGGCCTGCCGTATCATACATTCGATGTATGCATAGATAATTGTATGCTCTTCTGGAAAGAAGATTCGGTGTTGGAGCATTGTAGGTTTTGTGGAAAACCAAGATACAAGGAAAGTCAAGGACGGAAAAAAATACCGTACAGCAAGATGTGGTATCTACCAATCGCTGACAGACTAAAGAGGATGTACCAATCAACAAAGACGGCATCATCGATGAGGTGGCATGCTGAGCATGAGTCAGAAGACGGAGTAATGTGTCATCCATCAGATGCGGCAGAGTGGAAAAATTTCAATCAAAAGTATCCAAGTTTTGCAGAGGAAACGCGAAATGTTTATCTGGGATTATGTACAGACGGTTTCAACCCATTTGGAATGTCAAAAAACCACTCGTTATGGCCTATAATCCTGACACCCTATAATTTACCCCCGGGTATGTGCATGGGAAGAGAGTATTTGTTTCTTACCGTTTTGAACTCGGGACCAAATCATCCAAGAGCCAGTCTAGATGTTTTCCTCCAACCCCTGATTGAAGAGTTAAAAGAGTTATGGTGTAACGGAGTTGAGGCGTATGATGTGTCATTGAAGCAAAACTTCAACCTTAAAGTTGTTTTGTTGTGGACGATAAGTGATTTTCCGGCATATGGGATGTTATCAGGATGGACGACGCATGGGAAATTATCATGTCCGGTGTGTATGGATGACACAAATGCATTTCAATTGAAGGCTGGGAGGAAGACTTGTTGGTTTGACTGTCACCGAAGATTTTTGCCTGCACAACATCCTTTACGGAAGAACAAAGTTAACTTTTTGAAGGGGAAGACTGTAATGAACGAGGACCCACCAACATTTTTAACTGGAGAACAGGTTCTCCGCCGTATCCGGTATGCGAAGGCGCCAAGAACATCTGATTGTGGTGGAAATGGACATCATATCAAACCGGTCGGCTACGGAGATTGGCATAACTGGCATAAAGAAAGCATTTTTTGGGAGCTACCGTACTGGTGTGACCTTGATCTACGACACTGTCTTGATGTGATGCACATCGAGAAGAATTTTTTCGATAACATCATGTATACCCTTATGAATGTTAAAGATAGATCAAAAGTCACTGTCAAAGCAAGACTAGATCTTGAAAAATTGTGTGCGCGGAAAGAATTGCATGTTGATGATCATGGCAATGCCCCATTCCCAATTTGGAGATTGAGTTCAAAAGCAAAAGATGTCTTACTACAATGGGTGAAAAATGAGGTTAAATTTCCAGATGGGTACGTAGCTGACTTAGCAAGCTGTGCAAACATTAGTGGAGGAAAATTTTCTGGAATGAAAAGTCACGACTGTCATGTCTTTATGGAACGCTTACTTCCGTTTGTATTTGCAGAACTGCTCCCTCCAAAAGTGCACCAAGCATTATCAGGTATATAGATATATATAAAAATTGTCATTTCATCATGTTATTATTTAGCTTTTTAAATAATACTTATATATACATCGATTATTTGTAGGAATTGGAGCATTTTTCCGTGATCTAAGCAGCAGGTCGTTGGATATAAGTCGTGTCCTACTTTTGAAGGAGAACATTGTGATGATACTTTGTAACTTGGAAAAAATCTTTCCGCCTTCTTTTTTTGATGTGATGGAGCACCTACCCATACACTTGCCATACGAAGCCGAGCTTGGTGGTCCTGTGCAATATAGGTGGATGTACCCGTTTGAAAGGTTTTTTAAACATTTGAAAGGCAAAGCGAAGAACAAAAGATATCCAGCTGGATCGATCGTTGAATCGTACATTAATGATGAGATTTCTTATTTCTCACAACACTACTTCGCCCCTCATATTTCTACAGCTAGCAAAAGAAGGTAATTAATAGTCATGTTATTTAGAAGCGTGCATGTTTGTTGCTTTTTTAAAAGTAAGCAGAATTGTTATTAATTATTGGTAAATTCATTATGCAGGGCAAGTCGGTACGATGAAGGTGAAGTACCTATCTACGATTGTGAAGTACCAGATATATTTACTGAAGTAGGTCGTCCTAGTGGAATATGTACAGAATCTTGGTTAACGGAGAATGATTACAAGTACGCACATTCATACGTTTTGCGTAATTGCTCATATTTCCGACCGCTTGAAAGGTAACTTAACTGCTAGGATCATTATTAAATTAAATATATGAATTGATAATATTTTTTACCAAGTTATTCATAATCTAGTATTTCGTAAAACATACAGTTTAGTGGATGCACAAATTCGAATTGACAATCCTCGACTTACTGATGTTGAAGTCATAGCAAAAAGAGATGATGAATTTCATATATGGGTCCGCCAATATGTATGTATCCATCATACATTGTTTCGCTCGTAAATATATTGTTTCGCTCAACGCAGTGATATTTTAACCCTTCTATGTGTATATAGGTTGAAGCAATGAAAAGTAAAGAAAATTTTCCCATGTGGGTTCGCGATATAGCAAACGGGCCTGAAGGCAAGATTAGGTCATGGCCTATGTATTTTACAAGGGGGTATTTGTTTCATACAAAGGCCTATGGAAAAAACAAAAAAACAATGAATTATGGGATTTGTGTGCGAGGAAAAAATTATTCTGAAGAGGCTAGCGAGGATGATTTTTATGGGACCATTAGGAAAATTTTTGAGATCCAATATCCAGGATATTTGAATTTGAAAATTGTACTTTTCTACTGCAAATGGCATGACCCTACACCCGGGAAAGGAACTCGAACGAGCGCGGGAGGCATTATCGACGTGCTACAATCCGGAAAATATATAGCAAACTCATACGATCCATATGTATTAGGTATGAATGATCTCATCACATACAAGACAGTATACATTATTGTTCTTCTATTTTCTTATAATGGAACTAATTTTAATTATATTGCAGCGTCTCAAGCAGATCAAGTATGTTTTTTGCCATACCCAAATCCTAAACGTCCTCGAAAAGTTTGGCTATCAGTATTAAAAGTTAATCCAAGGAATCGTGTTGAAGGAAAATTTAAGGACAATGAGCTTGTGATTTTGCAACAAACTGAGGATGATGCAGTAACGGAGACGGTCGAAGACATCAACGTTGATGGTCTAGTTGATGGAAATCATCCAATTGAGTACATTGATTTTGAAATTGCTGATTGCGATCCAATGGATGAATTTCGATGTAATTTATCATCTTCAGAAGAAGACGTAGACGAGAACGAAGATGAAGAAATTTAAATCACAATTTAGATATAGTAGTAATTTATGTTGTAATTGTGTGGAAAAAAATTGTTAGATTTTAAAATTCGGGAGCGTGTATATATATTTTTTAGTCAGAGAAACAAACAGATGCCTTCAGTGGTCCAACGGTATCGCAGCTGATTAATACTTCCTATACACCCGAGTTCGAGCATCAGTACAACCACATTTTTTTTAAATCTTCGTCCGCGTGTATATATATATTTCTTACTCTGGTAAGGAAACGAATGCCTTCAATGGTCTAGTGGTTTCACATCTCTCTTAAACTTCCGGTAGACCCGAGTTCGACCCCAGGTACAACAACATTTTTTTAAAATTGTCACGAAAATGTTACTTGTATCACGTGCTATATACCTTTTATTCTGATAAACAAACGAATGCCTTCAGTGGCCCAATGGTTTCGTATCTCATTTACACCCTGCAGACCCGAGTTCGAGCCCAGGTGTAACCACAATTTTTTATTTTTCCTTCTTAGAGTTGTCACTAAGTAGTTGCAAATGTGTCGCTCATTTGCAACGCATATGTGACTCTTTAGAGTTTGAGATTATCGGATGTCAGATTAAAAAATGTGTTACACATTCGTCACGACTGCGTCGCAAAAGAGTGACACTTTAGTGACGCCTTTCCAACTACTTCTTAGAATTTTGCAAAATTATACAACATTGTTGAATTACATACAGTATATTATCCTATATTTACATTTTCGTAACACACAATAGTCATAACAAGTCTGAAAATAAAGAAATTACATAGTCAAGTGGAAATGTTTGATTGTAGGTAAAGTCATAAGGAGTTTTAATGAAATTTAAGGTAAAGTGTGTGATTTTCTTTAGATAAACTTTATTAGTACTCAAAACATGCTAAAAAGTCAATTAAATGGATAAGAATACATTAGAACTTCAAATGTAAATTCGAAAAGATCAATCTATAAGTAAAAAATGTTTAGGGTTTAGGGTATGGGTCTGTTTCGTCGCAAATGTGTCATAAAAGCGTCACAAATAAGTGACTATTTAGCCACGTATGTTTGGCTCCAAACGAAAATAATTGGGTTAGAACCCGGGAAATTTTGGGCCTTTTACGCGGGCTAGTCTGGCCCATAAACAAAATATTAGCGACGCTTTAGCGACGCTTTTGTGACTCGTGACCTACATATATAAACAAAAAACCCCCAAATTAGAAACCCTAATCCCTAATTCGACTCTCTCTCTCTCTTTCATCTCTCTCGCATGTTCTCTCGATTCTCTGTCGAGTATCTCTCGATTCTCTGTGAATCGTTCCTCGATTCTCACTCGAGGCTTCATCTCTCTCTCGATCTTTCAATCTCTTTTTCTCTCCTTTCTTCGTCGGTTCATCTTCTCTCTCTCTCTTTCATCTCTCTCGCATGTTCTCTCGATTCTCTGTCGAGTATCTCTCGATTCTCTGTGAATCGTTCCTCGATTCTCTGTGAATACGATTCTCTGTGAATCGTTCCTCGATTCTCACTCGAGGCTTCATCTCTCTCTCGATCTTTCAATCTCTTTTTCTCTCCTTTCTTCGTCGGTTCATCTTCTCTCTCTCAATTCTCTGTCGATTCCATTACAAACCCTAATCCCCAAATCCAGAAACCCTAAACAAACCTTTCTCTAATCTCGTACAATTTTTGCTTTGTCTCTTTCTCTGATCTTCATCTATCTCTCTCTATAATTCTGTCTCTCTTTCTCTCGATTCGACGAATCGATATGGTTGTTACGACTAGAGGAGGTCGCGGAGGTCCTAACGGGCGAGGCCGTGGAGGTACACAAGGGCGAGGCCGTGGTAAACAAACCGTCGGTTCAGGTTCTCGTGTGAAACCAACCGTCGGTCATACTGGTGGTGTGAGCGGACCCAGCGGTCCTACTGCTGCTCTCACTAAACGCACCAAAGTAGCTCCTGGTGGTGTGAAACAAACCGGCCGTCATGCTTCAACATCACGTGCACCACCACCTGTCAGTAGGCGAGAGGGTAAGGGTAGAGCCGGCGGTCTTGATACGCTTGCAGCGGTTATCGAGGTTGCTACAACTACAGGAGGAAGACCAGAGATAGACAGCGCCAGAGAGGTTCCTGCCAGACAGAGCGGTCATACACCACCGCAAAGAGTTAGGTCAACCGGTGGTGGTTCTTCGTATTCCTCCAACCCGACTGGTCGTTCTCCACCCGTGGTGAGTAGATCTCAAGACTCTCAGGCGACCGTCTCTGTTTCTCGAACCAGGTCTGTTCCTCATCAGTTCGGAGATACGACTAATAGGCTTCCGTTTGCTCAACTAACGGCTAGAGCTACATCCGGTGACCACCTCTCTAACCTCAACCTGAATGACCAACCTCGGCACCAATCCTCTCAGACTCGCCACATAGAAGAAGAGGTTGAGAATGAAGATGAGGAAGATGAGGAAGAAGAGGAAGATGCAGATGATTTCGGAGATGGTGGACCAAACCAAGCTGAAGAATTCGATGGTTATCACGAACCAGAAGGGCTAGATGATGAACAACTATTGGAAAACGTCTTGGCTCTTCCAGGAAGACAACGACTACCCCTCCTCAGTGAGGTTCCTATCCGAGATAGCTTATGGTAAGTTTTATTTGTATTTTTCTTCTGGTTTAGCTAACTAGTTTGACTGGATTTTTTCATCTGCTTTAGTTTTTCTTGAATTTCATTTGAACCATTTTCATTGCCTTTGTGTAAGTGTGTATGTTTGTCTGATGTGCTAGGTTTACTCGGAACAATGGAATATTGACCCGTTGCATTGCTGGGATCTTTCGTCGGAAGTTCGATGGCCCATACTACAGCTGGGGTGTCACTCCAATAGTTAAACAAGAACTATATTTCCGGACGTTTGCGGTAATGTTTCACTCTCCTCCTTCTCTCTGTTTTAAGTTTTTTTGCATGTTTCATTTAGATTTTAACTGAGCTTTTCTACTGTGTAGCGGAAATACAACTGGGATATAGGGATCACGGAGCTTGTTAGAGCTAACTTCAACAGGATTGCTACGAAACGGATGCGAGGAATAGTGAGTCAGGTTAGGAGGAAGGGTGTTAGGCCAATTTGGATTGGTACCAAGCTTTGGGCACATATGTGCAACTATTGGAAAACTCCAGAGGCAATCACTAAGAGCAACACTGCTTCAAACTCCCGTACCTCTACTCGTGGTGGACTTGGGATCTACAAACACGTCTCTGGCCAAACATCTCACTTGACTGTTGAGCAACAAATGGTAAGACTTTAATCTTTTTCTATTCTCTATTCTCTACTTACTTAATTACCTTTTTCCTCACTTCTTTTTCTACAGGAGGCAGAACTAGGGAGACCTGTCTCCTTTGGAGAAGTATTTGTCAGGACCCATACAGCAGCAGATGGAACGTTTGTTGATCTAAAAGCGAAGCAAATCTCTGATGCGTATGAGATGCGACTGGCAGAGGTTCTCGAACAAGACCCAGGCGCTGGAGCAGAGGACCCTGACTTATCCTCTGAGCTTTCCACTCACCGCAACCTCACCGTTGACGAGAAGAATCAGCTTTTCCTTAAGGTTATTGTACCTTTCTCTCCTGGTTTCCTCTCCTGCTTTCTTTTTCTGTTGCTGTCTTTATATCTGTTGAGAATCTGGATTTGTGATTGTTGTTGCAGTGTACTGAGTTCGATCAAAAAGGCAACCCTTTTGGAATTGGTGGTTTGTCTCAGACCTTCAACAAAGGGAAAAGAAAGGTACAATATGCAACCTCATCTTCTGCTGCGGTTGACCTTGAAGAGCTCCAGGAAGAGATGAAATCTGCTCGTCAGAAGATAGCTGAACACGATGAGGAGATTAGGCGACGTGATGAGGAGAACCAGAAGCGAGATGAGGAGAACCAGAAGCGGGATGAGGAGAATAGGCGACGTGATGCTGAACTGCTTGAGCTAAGGCAAAGTCAGTCCCGAGTCTCTGAAATGGAGAAGCTCCTCTCCTTTTTGAAGAAAGACGATCCGCGCATCGCTGCATACCTCGACGCTGCAAATGATGATTCCAACAGTTAAAAGGTTTCTTTCTTTTGTTTCTCTAACTCTCTACCTTCTCTAAACAATGAACTTACTTCACTTTTTCTAATGTTTAATTAACGGCTTAAGTAATGCTATGTATAATTATCTACTTTGCTTTTTGTTTCTTATGTAATCCAAACCTTTATGTGATGTTTCTTTCTCCAATTTCAGTATTACTTTTTAATTTGGTTTTCGTTTTGGATTTGTTTGCACAAATTTAGGTTGTTCTTTACTTCCATTTTAGTAGCAAATTTGCAACACATAACTGACCAACAATAGTTAAAGAGTGACAAAGTTGTGGCTAATTAGTGACACTTTAGTGACTCTTTAGTGACTCTTTAATGACTCCTGCTCATAAGAGTTGCTAAACCGTCGCTAATTTGTGACTACTTACTCACTCTTTAGTGACCACACACAGGCGTTCTCCACAACACAAGTAGTCTCAGATGCGTCGCATATGTACGACGACGTAATCGTTACAAAATCGTCGCTATATAACGACTGAAAAATCAGTCACTAAGTCGTCGTAAATAAAGATGTCACTCATGCGTGGCTAATTAGCCACAACTATGTAGTCTCAAAAACGTCGCAATTTTGAGACACCCAACATGTGTCACTTATTGGTCGCTAATTAGCGACGACTTAAAATCGTTGTAAAGTAGTCACAAATTTACGACAACTTCTAAGTGTCATAAATGCGTCGCTAAGTTGCAACGCTAAAAATTAGCGACGAAGATTTTGCGACGCCGAAATTGTGTCACAAAGTAGTGGCTAATCACTCTTTTGTGACGCTTTTGTGACACTTTTCGGCGTCGCTAATGATCTGTTTTCTTGTAGTGTTGATTGATTGCTAGTGCGAGCTACCTTTGCTTTTCTGTTGTTGATCCTGCAATATATTTTTTTTTAGATGTGAAAGTAGTAACTGGGATTTAGTTATTAGATAAATAAAAACGGTTCTTACCAGTTTCTAAGTTGCGCAGTTGTAATTTCAGGACCCTATATTTTGTAAAGTAAAGTTAGAGTAATGAATTTTGAAATATAAATCATACAAAATTTGAGTTTTATACTTATCCATTGGTTTAGATTGTGGACCCATGTCTGAAGTCTCTCCAAATTCAACCGTATATTAGGTTCATCTTTAAGCACCTTCTCGATCATAGCAATCTGATCATCATTCATGATACGTCGGTTTCTTTTGCTCATTGATTTTTCTGATTTCTCACTAATTCTCTTATTCTTTGTAGAGTTGTTGGTTAATGTCACAATTGAGATTTAAGCTTATTGCAACGTCTCTTGGTCTAATCTTATTATATAGATTAGTAGATGTCTTTTTCCTAATAGCATTAGGTAAATAAATGATTTTGCTTCTCGAGGAAAAGGAAGTTTATTCCTTTTGCCAGTAGGATTAGTGATTAAACCTCGAATTGGCAAAAATAATAAAATTGATTTAAGCAACGATACTGTTTTTAATCAATGTCAACAATAACTTAACGCATAATGTGTCCGGGACCTATGTTATTTTTTTACTTCACTTTTATATGTTTTTTTTACTTCACTTTTATATATGTTTTAATAATTAGCATTACGTAAATAATAATTTTGCTTTTATCCAGAAAAAGGAATAGCATAGTCCTTTTGCCAGTAGAATTAGTGGTTAAACTTTGTACTTGTAAAAATATAAAAATGATCTTAAGCAACGATACATTTTCTTACTTCAATTTATTTTATTATTTTATTTTGACGATGACATGCATTATTGAAACGGAATTTTAAATTTTTGTGTTCCCCAAAATTGACATGAAGGGAACTTTAATAAGATATATAAGATAGATTTGAATTATAATAATGATCAACGTGAGATCAAATAAGATCAAGTATCTAATTTAAGTAGAAAGATTTTGTTTCTTATGATGATTTGGATATATAATGGTATCAAAGTATGTAAATCTGATCTCTTAATAAAATAAGTGTTATGTATCAGGCTCGATATTTTTTTATTAAAACCTTGCATTAATATAATAAATTCTTGTCTTATGATGATTTGGATATATAATGGTATCAAAAGTATGTAAATCTGATCTCTTAATAAAATAAGTTTTATGTATCAGGCTCGATAATTTTTTATTAAAACCTTGCATTAATATAATAAATTCTTGAAAAAAGGACAAATAAAATAAAACCACTAAGTTAAAACTATCGTTTTCTTAGAATAATAGACATCTAAGAGACAAACTTGATAGGAAGAAATAATTAAAGGAGAACTATCTTATTTATTATTATAGAAGATCAAAGATAAATTCAGTATTCAGTTCGTGGTTTCTTCACTAAAGCTCCGGTGGGTTCGTCGTGTTCTTCGTAATCTGGACTTTTGCTTTCACAGTTCTTGTCATCCGAATTTGTCTAAACATAAAGAGACAAAAAAACATTGTGTTAAATAAAATAATAGAATGAACCGATATCTTGTAAAGACAAAGTTGTAAAATATTTTTCACCTCTAATTGGTCTAGAACCTTTATAACTGTGAAATTTTGATAGGATGCCTCAAAATCTTTTTTCTTGATTTTAACATCGAACAAATAAGTTTTTCCTACAATTGACTGCACACTTGAGGGAATATCTTCCAATCCTTGCTCGCTAGAATTATTTTTGATCTGTGTTAACAATGGTTTAAGAGTCAGTAGAAATATAAGTCAGCATCACTAATGTATAGATTAGTTTATTGTGGAGAACTATATATATAAATATAAACAATTCTTACGTCTTCAGCCGTTGTGCCAGTGATTTTTGAAGCAGCAGCATCAAATAAAACAAAAGTTGCAGAGTCGTTTCCATCATCTACTATTATTTCAATTCTAAAACTAAAAACAATAGATTTGTTTTAGTTAGTTAGTATTCTTATATATATGGACAATGTAAATTTAAAAATTAAAAGTACAATGAATAATACCTCAAAACTCCTACAGATTGTGATTTACCACATTTGTTGCACCTAAGTGAAGATGTTGACTTTAGCAATTTTGTTGAGCAAGATGAGCATGATATGTAATTCCAACCATTACGTAATACAATATCAATAATGGTTGCTTTACACACAAATATCTTGTCCTGCATTTAAATTTTAGCACATATGTTAGAATTGTGTGAATATTATAAAGATTTAGTAAGAGATATTGGAAAGGAAATTGGTTAAAATAACTAAATAATTAAAAATTAGTTGTTACCTGAGGTTCAGCTGATGTGTAAAATTCCCAAATATCATTAATTGAGTGTTGAATTTCAGGACGGGTATTATTCGGTTCATGATGTTCAATCATGCCGCCAAGATTAATTGAACAACCACCATCGTATTTTAAACTGAATGAATACAATAAATTATTATTAGTGCAATATATTTGTTTAATCTTAATGAGTAAATTGTTAAAGAAAAATTACTAATAGCATACCTTTGTCGAAACGCAACAACGGAATCAAAATCTTGATTTAAATAGAATTTAGTCGCAGAAGATGCTGACAAACAGGTTGAACCTCGATACATCTTAATCAAAACACTTGTCATGATTAGAATGATGTCGTCACTTTTAACTCCACGATATTTATCTTCAAAATGTTCTGCTTGTTCAGCCCATATGGTTGCTTGTATTTCAACGCTACTGTTTATTAGTAAAAGAGAATAAATTACTTTATTAAAAGTCATCATGGAAAATAATATATTAATACATGCATCCTACTAATTAATGCATGCATGTAACGTTAGTTTAGAATTCAATAATCATGCTGAAACATGCTAGACAATACATGTAACGACAGAAAGGGAAAAATATGATGCGTAAAATTGAGTAATATGATACCTTTCTAACAACAGAGTCAAAATTACTCTTCGAACAGTTGATGAATTATGCGTACGGACATCCGACTTTTCCATACTTTTAATATAACCGATTGCATCTAAGGAAGAAACCAATGTTAGACATAGATACTCATATATATAAAATTTAAATTTAAAAGTTATGAATATTACCGTATAGATCATCTCGCGTATCTTTGAGTTTAGCAAAATTATCATAATTTTGAAATCGAAACTTTTCTAAAGATATTTGACAAACTTGATGTTCCATGCAAGCAACTGTTGTGCTTTCACTAAATCTTATTAGAAATTTGTGGTCAGACACACGATAACTTTTACTGCAATCTTGCAAATTGAAATTGCAAATTTCAATTAAAGTTCCTTCACATAATTTGTTTCCAAATTTTCAAGAAGCGAATGATGCACTGAGCCTTGAATAGTATTTTCCTATGTTAAAACAAAACCAAATTGTAGTTAAATATTAATCAAATAATTAATTATGGATGAAGATTAAAAAAGAAGAATGACAAATTACAAAATAGAAAAGGAAATCACAAAAAGATATAACGTAATTAGGAAATTTTAAGATAGATACAAAACATAAAATAAAAATTAATAGTTATTAAAAAGTGACACGTGTCAAAATCTCGATCGATCGATTTGACACGTGTCGCGATCTTGTGAATTATTATGTTTGACGCATCAAGCTTTATATAATAAGATTTATTAAAAAAATTCTTTAAATAAACGGGCCTAAACGGACAGCCCGTTTAATAATAGGACCTAAACGGCTGCCCCGTTAAAGCCTGTTTAAATTTAACTCATAAACGGGCCTAAATGGACTCAGTTTTTATAACAAGTCCATTTAGGCTCATGGATTTTCAGCCCATTTTAACATTTATAGATCAGACGTTTGAAATTTGAAACGAAAGAGGGCATTGAAAGTTTACGTAGTTGATCGTTTTCGGCTCTATTCCCCACTATGGAGTATGGACAAATTGTATCGCAAGAAATTTGACTATTGGTGAACAATAGGCCTGGGCACAGGACGGGTACCCTGATATTTTGGGATACTCTCGACCCGACCCGACCCTAACCCTAACGGGTAATTGAAAAAAAACACTTACCCGGCCCGTAAAATTCGGATACTCTATTAAAAGGGTGCCCGGTAAAAAATCGCCGACC